>JAQIXA010001138.1:0-28564 GCA_034699045.1 Nanhermannia cf. coronata Gr-Ori-00579 | reverse complement strand
GGAAAAATTTTGTTCGAAAAATTTAAGAACTTTTATAATTTTCGCAAATATAATGGTTAAGCAACAAAAGGTGATTGTATTGCTCTTTATTTCATGAAAATCGGTCAGTTAGAAGCCGAGTAATGTCTATTTGAAATTATTATCAAAATTTTGTAAAATTTTGAAAATAAATCCTATTTATGAATTAGAATCTGAAAAACCATAAATAGATCATGTGAACTGTTTCAGGAGCATTTTTCAATCGTAATAAACTTGATTTAAATATGTAAATGTAAATATGTTCCTTAGAAGCTGAGAATTATGAATTTCAAAAAAATTTCCAAAAAAAATCTCAAATTTTGAAAAAATATACAATTTTGAAAATTTCTCTAAAATATCCTTTAAAGAGTAATATGCTGATGCCTTTGAACTTTATTTCATTTCATTGATATATTTCAAATAATCAGGGCAAGGGATTTTAGGTTGTTAAAAATGCCTGTATAGGTACCTAAAAGGTTCTAAAAAACTAGCCTTTAGGTGACTAAACTTAAAAAAATAACAATTTAGGTGATTAAACCTAAAATATTTTTGGCCTTAAAACTACCTTTTCAATTAAATTTAAACATTTTTTAAGAATTTTTTGCTTGACTATTTTTTGAGATGATTTTATAAAATAGATAAAGACAATTTGGACTCTTTTAAAACTTAACACTAAAATGAAATCAAAATTTTTTTTTTTTAAATTATGAATTTAGTCAAATATTTATAAAAATATTTCGGTTTTTCAAAAATTCTGCAGAGTAAATACAGTTAAATTGCACAAAAATGGCAAAAAACGCACAAAATATTCACAATTTTAGTCAGTTTAGGTTTAAAAACCTAAAAAACCTAAAAAATCTAAATTAGGTTCTAAAAAGTCGATTTAGGTTAAAAACCTAAAAAACCTAAAAAACCTAGAATCCCTTGCCCTGTATAATACCTATATTACTACAATGCAAAATATTATGCGCATAAATTAAGGTTATTGATAAAATTCATGCTTACAGTTTTGATGTCGATCAATTTTAAGTGTAAAATATATAACCGTTTAATATTAGTTAATTACCCATAAGTGTACTTATCTGGATTTTCAATGTCATATTTATTTCTGATAAGCATTTATTGGAAATGTAAAAAACAAAATCATAAAATTTACACCTTGAAACATCCTACTGCAAATCTCAATATAATTTGTACTATTACATATATATTATAATTAGTTTACCTATAGTAAATACCTAAATTATTATCACATTTACAGATATTTAAGCTTATGTTTTATGTATGTACTCGAGATTATGATTTTATGTCAGGATTATGATATGTAAATGCTACTGTCTGGGAAGTACTTTCCTACTGATATCAGTATAGTAGGAAAGTATGACGTAAAATACCATTTTTGGTAAAACAAAAATGAAACTTAAAAATACCTTTAAAGTATTGAATTCTCCCATCAAAACCACCAACACCAACCACCCAGTTGTATTTTTATAGGTAAGTTTTATAGGTTACCTATAATATAGGTTCATATTAAAACTGTAGTAGCTAATAGCTATTACCATACATACTATTGAATATGTTATAAGTATGCTCTGTGCTACCAAAAAATAAAATTCATTAAATATATACTAAAGGTTTAGAAAAATTTAGAAAAATATATATATATGTATATATTTATATTATATACCTATCTGCCATTATAATTAGTCATTTGCACTCTTACATATTCTAATAAATCTTCTGATATATTGATTTAAACCTCATAACTATGATGTATTTGTAAATAAATCATTTGTCTCACAATATTTGGTTATTGCTCATTGATTAAACACTACAGTTAAAAATCAATATTTAGTTCTGATTTTACAAGTAATAAATAGCCTCATACAAGTATAAGATCATAGCGGGTACTTATGAATCATTTGAGCAATTTGACTGAACAAGGAAATGATGATCAAGAATACCAATATTTGTCAACAATTCCAGGTACCTAATATCATATCAGTATTTCCTATGGTAGTTAGAATATTATAGGTAGGTATAGTGTGCATTGAAATTTTTTAAACATTTAACTGCAATCTTCTCCAAATGACCTTTAACCGGTGAACCGGATGTCAGATTCACAAATGGTTTTCAGATTCGGATTCAATGGACAAAAAACTTGCTCTGTCAAGTGATATTTTGGTAATTAAATTTTACTTAATGGTTCTTATGGTACATTTCTAAAATAACTATTTAAAAAGTCACAAAATGTCAAAATGGCCATTTGATTAATTAATACTCAATTGTGATTAAAAAGTACAAAAAATGGTTGCTAAACATAAGAATTAAGAATTGTTATAAATTGACCTTTTAGTAATTTATAAAATTATAAGTTAACTAGAAGTACTTAAAATAATTAACAAATTGTCAATTTCAGTATGTTAGAAATATACAATAAGAACCATATAAATAACATTTAATTACCAAAACATCACTTGACAGAGCTAGTTTTTTTTCCATTGAATCCGAATCTGAAAACCATTTGTGAATCTGACATCCGGTTCACCAGTTAAAGGTCATTTGAAAATGATATTTTTGTATGGGAAATATGGAAATAACTTTACTACCCGTAGTCCGTACTTCCGTAGTCCATTTTTACGTCATCAACATCAACAGCGGCGTAGATGGCAGTCAAACGTACTATTACCTTTTTTTCTTGTGGGAAAAGTATTACTAACGATAAGACCAGTAGATTTAATCTACTGGTCTTGGTATTACATACCTATATATGATCTATTCTAACTACCTTAATATTTCTGTTGAGTCATGGTTTTTTAGATACTACTTATTTTATTTGTAGTATCTATTTCGGTTTGATTTTAAAAGTGGGAAAGAGGGAATTGTTTGGTTTCTTGCCTTTTTATTTTATGCCTCATATAAAGGCCAGAAAGATCTTTATAATCCAAAGATATCTTTTTATTTTATAACTTTATATTTTAATGTTTTAATTTATAAATGTTTTTGGTTTTAAAGAATTTTGGACTTTAAAAAGAGGAAGGATTCGTTTTACATTTTTTTTCTATTTTCTTAAATCATAAGCATGCTTATGATTTTGATATGCATATCAAAGTGGTTGTGTGTGAAATAAACATCTACTTTAAGATAAGTATCCTCTATTAAAAAGGATCCAAATTCCTTTAACTAAATCTTCATACTTCATCCTATACTTTATGGTATGTATGGTATTACTAAAGTTAATTTTCTTTTAAATAGTTACCAAAGATAATATAGTGTCAATATCTAAAGTTTTGTCAAAATATCGTGATGCTTATGAATCCTGGGATATCATAGCAAGTTCACTACTGAAGGGTGAAGGATGCAAATTATCAATAATACAAAGAAAAGAGGATCTAAATAAAATCCATTTCACTATTGAAAGCTATCTAAGTAAGCGGGGAAAGGATGCAAATGTAGGCGACATTTACCGGGTCATTAAGAGTATAGACAAAAACGCATCAGGTATATTTTACTTTCATATATTTATCCACTGTTATAAAAAGAAATTATTATATGTTTGATGCCTAATATTATATTATATAGGTGAATTGCTCTCAAGTCTTTTCATTTTTCATTTTGTTGTTAGAAGTTAAATATTTTTTATTTCAAAATCAATAACTCTATATTTCCTATTAGAATGTTTCTAATGATTTCAATACATATAATAATTTTTATTGTAATTAATATCCTTAACCATCACTACAAACTTGTATAATTTAATTTTTAATTTAGATGGACTGTACGATCACTTTCGTGAACTTGAAAGAACTCAAGGTACAATCTATCAATTAGGGGTGGGTTCCAGTTCCAATAAGCACAAATATATTTACAACTGTAAATTTACAGAAAAATCTAAATTACAGCTGTAATTCTAAAGCACTAAATCCCTAACTAAATTTATAAAATAGTGAAATATCAACTTCAAATGTAAAATTAAGATACTATCAAATTAATATTTGATATAATTAGATATGAAAAAAGACAAATTAGTTATAAAATATTACATATTTTGCAATTATATGAAATTTTTTGAAATAATGTGCATAAAATAGCAAAAAAATGTAACAATAAACATAAAATTTTCTGAAATTTTTTTTCAAAAACTGTTGTAATTTACAGCGTTGTAATTCGAAAATTTACAGCGCTGTAAATTACAGCACGATTTCAGCGCGTAATACAGCAAATGCTGTTTCGTAAAACAGCGCGTTGGAACCCCTATTCATAGTCTATATCATAGTATATTTTGCTGATATTTTTTTCAAATTTTGAGTTGTTTTTACGCCATATATAAAAAGATTTTATATTTTAAATGTTAGATATTATAATTCGTAGATTATTTTAATGTTTGTTAATAAATTAGAAAATTTTGAAATTTTTTAAAGATTTGAAATTTGGCTTTATTGTATTTGAAATTTTGGTAAGTAAATATAAAAGAGGATAAAAAAGTGAAATGTTCAGTACTGCTACTGGGTGTATAAATATTAAATGTATTTGAATCTCCCTTGTATCGTATCCCATTCATTCATTTTTTTTATTTTTATTTCCCTCATATACATACTTACCTGACAATGCTTTTTACTACTTATATTCATATTTTTCTATTTTATGAATATTTTTTCCCATTTCAACTGCTACTGTATTATATACAGTAGTAGTACAACAAAAGTGTAAATCAAACTCTACTGTAATGTACTGTTCTTTTCTTTAGCCAATAGGGTACTTAAGTATATTATAATTCATACCAAGATACTATTTATTTGAGCTATATAATGAATAATGTGATGTAAAATGCAAAAATAAAATACCAGTATAGACTATGCCTATGGTGAACTAAAGTACATTTTTGCGGTCTTAAATTGTGAGCTCGAGCTGAGCAATTTTTTACGAAAAAAAAGCAAACTTGGATCTAGTGATAGTTGCCGTCATTTTCACACTTTGATATCAAAATCTGTACTTTATACAGAGTAGTGCTATTAGTACAATATACATAAGTACTTATATAAAGTAACCTAGTACTCTATACTTATGTATATGAGTACGTAGTAGTTTAGTTAGTCTCAATTTATTTTATACTCACTTGAGTAGAGATCGAAGAAGGCTGATTTTGATGCCAGCAACTTCCCTTACAGTATTTCAGTATTTTGAGTATTTTCTCCAGCAGAACAAGAACATGAATTATGTGATGGGCTAGACTTACTTACTTACATTTACTGGAGAAAACCTGCTGCTCACTAACCTAAAACAATTTCTACTATCTGTATCAAGCAAAGATCCAGAGTCTAAAAAAATCTGGAAATATGTCAAATATCAAATTATCTCATACATTTTGGTTACAAAACTCTCAAAATTGGCCATTTTTACAAATACACTAAATACTGTAAAAAAATCCTAGCTCTAAGAATCACTACATGTAATAGTTCAAAAGTAGAAAAATCTAAAATCTAATCTAAAGTAATAATTTTTTTAAGTTTTATGTACAAAAATTATTTGTACGGCGTTTTGGACTTGAAAATATTTTGAAAATTTTAATGAATTTTAAATTGGTATTGGTATTTTAGTACCCTATAATAGGTAGAAGAAATTTAAAAATCTATATGATACGATTATCTATTGGACTATCATAAAATTGGAATTTGAGTCCGAATTGAAGTTCCAAAATCAGTTTATTTTAGAGTTTGAGTGCAGTCTACTATGTATCTAGTCAATACTGTAGATATAGACCAGTGTCTCTGTCTAATAAATTCAAAAGGTAGGGTACTATTACTTTCTTATACTTGTAGGGTACTTATAATATAATGCAAGGATTAAAATTTTCTAAAAAGCTTCGAGTCTACTCTCTTTGAATATCAGTATTACTTCTAATACAATACAACTTAGTCTACGGATAGAGAACGGATAGAGACTTCTACGGATAGAGAACCAAAGTACGAATTTTTACGAGATTTTGTATTTTTATGAGACAAAATATTTGGGCAAAATAAAATACATGAGATAGAATAGAGGGGGGAAAATCGATGGGAATTGTGCCCTTAATGCATTTGCTAGTACAAGAGAATCTACTTTGATCCAGTTCCATGACTAACCTTGCAACATTTTTATTTTTATTTCTACTTTTCTTACTTTACTTTTTGTTCTCTCAAGTCTCAAGTTGCAGTGTAGTATAAAACTCCCTTGTGAAATATGTATACCAATACATACCATGACCATGGTAGTATTTATTATTTGACCATTACCACCATAGAAGACCATAGAAGAGAGCTAGCTAGAATCGAGAATAAAATGCACAGGAATCGAAAAAATAGTAAAAATACTAATCATCTAAAAAGTTTTTTTTTCTGGGAAAAAGTTGCGTCAAATTAAATATTTCTGGTCGGCTTCTACCATACAATATCAAATTACACTCTACTCTGTATACTGGTATGAACATTCTCTTCAAAATTTATTTCTTATATTCATTTGCTCTAGTTCTGAAAAACCACATCATGTCATCTTACACACATATCTGTATAATATAAAAGAGTCCATAACTGGGGTTTTTATAGACGAATTGAAGGCTATAAAAACAATTAGAATAACACCAATCTAAAAATAAAGCTTCTAAAAGTAAAATAAATTGCTTTGGACTTTTACTCCAATTTTCAGTCTTCAAATCATTTTATAAATATTTGCAATATAGCCTTATGTTACCTAACCTGAGTTAATTTTATTAATTGGTTAATAAGAATTTCAACTTTTTGTAAAATTTTGTTTAAAATGAATAAATCGCTTTTGAAGAATCATACAAAAGCTTAGGAATATGAATTTTACTGTATTAATTTTAAATATTTTCGGTAGTCTTCGGTAAATACCTAAATGTAAAATGGATAGTAAGTATTATTCGTAGTTGTAGATTTATTCTATTTAAATTAGATGAATGATCAAGTACTTTTCTGGGAGAATAAGAAAGCTTATGGAAATATTCAAATTATGAATTTTTTTATTCGAAATTTACTTGAATTCTATTCTATTCTAATAGTATTCTGGGCAATAGAGCATTTGGGTGTTTGTGAAAAAAAATGAATTGATGGTTAAAGAGAGTCTAAGGGACAGCTAACCGGGTGGAAAGGAATATTATTATTATTATTTTATGCCTTACACATACGTACATAAAATACATACATACATACATATATCGTACATATTCATACATATCAGTATGTAGTATAAGTAAGTAGTAAGTATCTGAAGAGTGCATATGGACCATATGAACTTCTTCACTAATGTATTATGCGGGGGAAATGGTGTGTAAGATAAAAAATGGGAGGATTTCTTACGGGTTTTTTTCTTCTGTACTTTCACTGGTACTATTCTGTAACTAGTAGACTCGATCGATGATCTGTTGTCCGGAAGAAAAAAATATAAGAAATTTTTTTTTTTTTTGATGAAAGTGAAACCTCAAGAAAGATTCGATGAGGTGATCAAAATCCATTTCTAATGCTTTCAATCAGACATTTGGTCAGTATAAAATTTGTCAAAAATAGATTTTGAAATAAGTTTTAAACATTCTTTGCTAATATTTTAGTTAGTAGGATTGTAATTTATAGAGATAGAGATTCATAAGATTATATCAAGTACCATACATAACTATCAAATTCTTAATAAAAGGTCTAAATCATTTTCAAAATGAAAAGAACGAGTTGTACTGATACTTATTAAACAGTATATATGCTACATTTATTTTTATTTTGCTAGTTGTAAATGTAAATCACTTAAATTATCTAATTTTTTGATATTTTTAGGGTTGAAAATAATTTAATATACCTTAGATGATATTGGTTAAATATAATTTTGATGAAATATAAGTATGTAGGTACTGTAGACTTTCTAGTATGACTTTTAAAATTTATTTTGTGTTTTTGAAATGAGTCAGTCGATTGATTCTACAAGTTTCTTTTGATTTTCTAGACCGGATGACCAGTCATCAAATGGTTGAATGACTTTTTTGTAAAGGACTTTGACCATGGTGTAGAACTACCATACTTTCCAAATTAGATATGTATTTGAAAATATATAGATACTTGTACAGATAACTGTATCAATGTCCACTTGACCGAAAGTTTGGGTCCAAGGTCTCGTTACACTGATATTATTTTATACTCGTAGTAGGTAATGTCTAATAAGTGCTGTGTAAAGTATACATAATATCTGTATTACCAAATAAAGGAAATGTGAAAAGGTAGGTACTCTGTATTCTGTAAGAAAAGTTGAAAATTGGCTTTGCTCTACATTTGAGTCGGAATATCTAAATATTTAGACATATGTATACTAGTTTAGTTTTGTTATGCCTAGAGTCTAGATTGTATATAGGACAAAGTACATAGTAGGTATATGTTGAATATTGAATGCCTTCTTTTTTGAAGAAAGTCTTTAGAAACCTTTTACTTCTTCCTGTTTCCTTTCAAAGTCCCAAATTTTCATTCAAAATATTCAAAGATTCGAAAATTTTGCTTTCAGCTACCTTTTAACTATACCTTTTGCCTTCTGGTCCTACAGTACCTACTTGTACCATTACCATAGTACTGAATCAGTATACTACTGATAAAGTAGAGTGAAAAGTAAAATATACTTTCCTTTTCCGGTTCTAAATATATTATCCGAACCTTACGAATAAAAGTATGGTACGGTACAACTAGTAGATTGCATTTGAAATTTGAAGCAAATAGGTATACGAGTTGAATGTACTGAAGATTGTACACTGTTGCATTTATCTAAATGAGATTTTTTTTTCTATTTTTTCTATTTACAGTCGAGCTATTCTTACTAATCCTGATCTTCACCCAGAAACCCCTTGGACTGAACTTTGGAAAAATGGTAACAAAATAATTAACACCTAATTATTATTAGAAATAATAAAATAAATTAATCATATAAATTGTCAAGTAATTGTCAAATCAAAATAGGAAATAATATTTTAACCTAAATTCTAATTACCTAGAAAAATAAGGAAATAACTACGATAAGTAGAATAGATCAATTAACTATATCCGTAGTTTTAACTTTAAATAAACAAATTACTAATTTCCTGATTATTGTTTAAAATCATATAAATAAGATTGATTTGAAATTTGAAACATTGAAGTAGTAGAAAATACACAATATAGAAGTTTTTTCTTCTAATTTATACTACACACATACAGAGTTATACAGAGATAAAACCGATAGAACACAATAATTATTACCTAATTACGATTTTTTTTGAAAATTTATAAGATTAGGTATATTGTTTACTGACTCGATTGGTTTAATAGTTACAGGTTCAAAAACCATCTGGTCCAAATTATTACTCGTATTGCTACTAGAAGCCCAAAATATAAATTTTGGATACTATTTCACATCTTTGTAATATTTTACAGATCATATGACATGGAAAAAAAATAATTTAAAAATCCTAATATATCAGTAGTAGAATTTCCGGGTTCTAACTAGGTTATTTTTTCTATATCAAAAGCTGCTAAATATTAAGAAAAGTGTGAAATAGAATCCAAAATTTATATTTTGGACAAATTTTACGGATAAAAGCAACCAGCCAGTACAATACTACCAATTTTTTTGGAATTTTTTTGAAAATAAAAGAGCTTGATTAAAATATTGAGATAATTACCTAAATATAAATTTTAAATTATTTTCAGACTACTGGGGAACTCCATTAACTCACTCAGGATCTCACAAATCCTTTCGACCACTTACAGTTTTGACCTTCAGATGGAATTTTTACCTTTCCTCATTCACACCTTGGCCTTACCACCTTACAAACATCCTTTTACACGCCCTCAGTACCTGGCTTTTCGTTCGACTAGCCAGGGTACTTTTCCGACAATGCGGGAAATTGAAAAAATCACAAACAACTGTAGCTGTTCTCGGCTCTTCCCTCCTTTTTGCATCACATCCAGTACATTCTGAGGCAGTGGCTGGGATTGTAGGTCGAGCTGACCTACTCTCAACAGTCCTCGCCTTAGGTTCCTTCCTACTATATGTAAATCATATAAAATGGCGAGAAAGGTCGATGAAATCGATTGAACAACAGAATCAGCAACAGCAGCAACAACACAATCAGATAACAACAACAACAGCAACAACAACAAAGGGAAATCACGGGGGAGCTAAAAGCGGAAACAATAACAAAAAGAAATCCAACTACGTGAAAAGTTCTTCAAATAATAATAGTGCTACTGTTGGAGTCAGTACTACTACTAGTACTAGTACTAGTACTAGTACAGCAGGTTGTGAAGAAATTTCAGGAGAAATTAATCAAAATTCATGTCATGATCATCGTGGTTGTTCTCGCCTTAAGGCCTTCCTCTATCTAATTCTATCTATCGGCTTATCAGCATCCTCCATGTTGGCCAAAGAACAGGGTCTGACTATCCTACTCATTTGTGCACTTTATGATATGATACAATCACTTCAGAAACTCAGAAAACGACAGAATACACAAAATCAAGGGCAAAATCAGGTAAAGAGTAAAGATATCTCAAATTATCATTAAAATCCATATAATTCATCCCAACTATTTTTCCAACTTTTTTCATCATTTATTTTATCAAAAAATCTCAATTTTTACTCAAACGACTTCAATATTTGGAATATTGTCATTACTTGATCAGATTTAAAAAGTTTGTAAGAATTCAAAACGAGGTTTTGTTCGATCGTATCGCATGTAATTAAAATACCCATAAGTGTTGAAAATAAATTTAACTAATTACATAAGTAGGGTACATAGTTTAATTTCATAATTAGGGTATTTTATATTCATATAGAGTATAGGCTTATAAGAGAGTATAGGTTTATAGATAAAGGTCAAAATTTCCTTAATTTTTTTGAGTGTTTTACCTCTTCTGAAACCTTTACAAACTTACGAGGGACGTATCATGTCACCTGTATGTCAAGTGTCAAGTCATAAATGTAAAACTTGAATTAAAATTTTGAATTTCGGGCCAATTTTCAAATGTGAATTTGCACTTTGACAAATTTAATTTTGTTGAATTTGATCCCTTGGAGTAATTTCCATTTGGGTAAAGTAATCATTTATTTTGTCTATAAGTTCAAGTTAACTTTTTCTTGTGGTTTTTCTCTCCTTTTGACTACAAAATAAGCACTACTCTACTCTAATAGGGTATGGTATGGTATTTTGTATTTTCGGTTTTTGGTATCCCCAGGGGAATATCGGAGACCAAAAAGCAATAAGGTTTCTTTTTCTCAGATACTTCCAAGTCAGATCTCCCTGCCTGCCTCCACAACACAATAAATAAGTAAATAAGTAAGTAAGGGCACCGCCAAGAAATTCGAACAACACTGGGGATTTACAAGATAGGATTACCTTATACATACTTACATACATTACATACATACACTAGCCTATCAAATACATAATGCATTTAACTATATTAGAATTTATTCATTTTACTACTAACATCATGGACAAAAAGGTCGAAATCACAAAAAAATGAGTCACAAAATATTCACCCTTTTTTGTAAAATTTAGAAAAAAAATACTTAAACTTTTACAGTTTTGGTTTTGACTACAATCTTAAAGTACATAAGCATATGATTGTATTTTTAATAATTTTTACACTATAATTTTTTCTGTAGTCTCAATTTTGTTTGTAATTTTTATTTGGAATCGAGCGATTCTGAAATAAAGATCGAATAGAGAGTTAAAGAATTTGAGATTCAAAGACTAGACTTTTTTATTTTGTTCCTGATCCTGATTATAATACTTGGTACTAATTATTTTATTAGACTCTTTTAAGGCTCTTTAAGGTTCAAAAAATAGAGAAAGTCATTTATAATGCAAATATTTATATGCATTAGACTCAAAATAATTGCACAAAATCTTCAAAGAATGTTACCTAGATATACTAGATGGAATTATTTTTGTTTTAGAGATACTTGTAGGTATAGTGGGTCATCATGAATAAATGTAAATATATTTTACATTTGGGAAATGCATCTTTTTATCTAGGTACTCACTATGAATGGTCTCTCTGATGTTGAGCTTTACTTACTACAAGTATCTACAACTGATACTACTGATAGTATACCTTATAAATGGTATCTGTAGGTACCTTTAATAGTTAGTATAGTTAGTTACATAAGAGAGAGAAAATAAATGGAAGCTAATGTGCTACAATTCAAAGCCCCTTGTAGGTATATACTTTGTACTCTAATGTGTACCTTCTAATGTTATCTTATGGAGGATTTTTCTTAAAAAAATATCTAATAGTGAGTATAAAAATATAAGAACTATAAGGCTTAGGGCTAGAGCTTAAAAAAATAAAAAAAGAAAATACACATTGAACCATATTACAAAGTAGCAGTAGTATCTACTTATATACAGAATACTGAAGACCTGAGGAAAATTGGAGAAAGCGAATATACATATTTGTATATATTTTGTACATTTCCATAGAGTTTTAAAGTTTGAAATTTCATTCTGTCAAATAGTAAAACATCAGTACCAAATCAAATAATTATCTAAATTATTTAAAATTTGGAAATTTTTGTTCCTATATCTAAATGAATCTCTAGGCTCTAGGTACATGAGAAAGTCATGTAGGGTACTCGATATTTCATAAATACAAACATAAAGTTATTTTGAGTCAAAATATTGAAACTTTTTTAAAAAAATGACCGATATTATCAGTGTCTTTAGACTTAATATTGAAATATTACAAATATTACAGAAAAAGTTGAGTTATAATTGAGTACCTATCTATAAAAATTTGGACATTTTTAAATTTTTCTTTGTGAAAGTTGAGTAGTTTGAATTCTTGTATGCTTAAGTCTGTATTTACTTTTTATACTTACAAATAGTACTCTGTAGAAGTAGGTAGATACTTTAGGGCTTTACATATAAGTACTAGAATGTATGTATGTATAAGACTTGAGGGATCTTATTTTAGAAAATAGTCAGAGAATCAACTTTTTTGGCAATCTTGAACCAGTACGCATTTGTACAATATACCTACTGATACTAGTGCTACAGATACAGTCGTAGTCGTTTTTGCAAATTTCCTTTTTTTTTCTTGAATTCTTAAATTATTTCCTGAAGGATCAAAGTAGGAGATTCAAGAAAGGGAAATGAGTGGGCTTTCCCTTGTATTACTACTACTGATACTTAATACTTACTACTAGCAAGTGTACTTAAGTATGCATTACTAATGCTACAGATCTATATTAATAGAAAAAAAGAAATAAGTAAAGTAGAAAAAGTTTATCCTCATTAAATATACAGGCTAATAATATTTAGTATTTAGATTAAAAGCAAAACTTTCATCTCAAATTCTCGGGAGAAATCTCTCATACTCGAGTTTATTTATTTTTCTAATCGATCATAAAATCTTTCTGGGGAATATCCTCACTATTATTGAACAAGTAAACCTTCATTTACAGTATACAGTAAGCCAAAGTACCTGGAAATATTTTCAAATTTTTGATATTTTTCAGGTAAAAATTACTAAATTGGGTCATATTAAGGCCAGTATTCAAAATTGGTAAAAATTTTCAGATCTCAATGATAGTGACAATTGTAGACAGGTTGACATACAAGTCTAATCTTTAGAAGCATTTTTATCGATACTCTAAAAAAGTACCTCAAATATCAGTAGAAGCTTTAATGTACAGAACTACTCAAATTTTAACTAAATTACAGATCCTCTTCCTGATTTCAACTCAAATTTTTGGGATTTTTTAAGCATTTGATTAAGTATCTGTATATAGATTTTTTGCACTTCAAAATAGTGTTACTTGTAAGAGCTTAGGCCTTGAGTATTGTTCGTATTGTAAGTAAGTACTGGCAGGGTCCTTAGGTATTAATATTAAACATTGTACTAGTATCTACATAGTACTATCTATGTTTATAGAGATGGGAAGAAAAAGTTTTCCATGATAATCCTGATGATGATTGCTGTCTGTCTGCAAAAACTTCATTTTCTGAGCAATTCTCACTTAATTAAGGCACTTGTCTCTTTCTTCCCTCGAGAGACTTATAGGACCGTCTATAAATACACCAAATTCTCCCTTTCAACCCAAATACTGCAAGTATAAATCTATTTTTACTATCTACTACCTACTATATTATCTAGTGTACTATAGCTCACCCACAACTAACTAATTAGAACATATTGTACTAGTGCTTTAGTATCACTAATAAACCTTCATTCAACAGTAAAAACACATGAAATTCAATTTCAATTTGAATTTGAATTTGGATATCAATTTCAAAGGTTAATTTTATACATACAATTCTCATCTGCTCTTATAAAAGTAAAATCTATAAATTACATATCTTTAATCCTTAGGACACCAGTATTGTAGATTTAAAAAGAACGACAATGACAGGCTGGTTTTGAGGTTGGTTCCAAAATTTAGAAAGATAACTTGATTTTGAACAAAAAGATAAAACTTATTCTTAGAAAATTTTTTATTTCTCTAGATAATTAGGAATGTTTTAGACCCTTGAGGGACTATAGGCATCGAATAACAATTAGATATACGATAGTACATACATTTTTTCCTCCAAACAAACAAACAAAAATCCCTCAATTTCCTCCATCCATAACATTAGCCAAATAATTATTGTAAGAAATACAAATAATACTTGAGATCTCTTAAGCTCCTAGTTGAAAAGCTGATTTAGTTCTAGTACATATAACATATACTACTACTATACTTCTAATAGTACCCTACTTAAATAAAGTGCCCTACATACTAATAAGTAGTAAGTAGTAATAGTTACTGTAGCAGTATTTGGTTTAGTTATAGCTGCTAGCGATTGGCAGTAGCTTTCACTAATGGGAAGAACAATCAGAGAATTAAATTGGATGGAATAAAAGAGAACTTTATGGACTCAATTAATTGATGAAATCTCGAAAAGGAGAAATTTATTTTACCTACTTTATACTGTAATTCTAAATTCTAATACTAGTACTAGGTACCCTACTACCAATAGATACTTGTAGTATCTACTTATAAGTATTTAGGTAAGTATCTAAAAAAGCTTAAGGCTTTCACTAATAAGATGAAATAAATGTGCCTTGACAATTAAGCCATATATCAAATCAAATGGGGCCAAATTACTGGATCGATGACACTTTTTTCATGATATATTGACTTCCCTTCAACTTCAATAAGTATCTACTTGTACAGATATCTTTTAAAAAAGAGGCTTAAAATCATCTTATAAAAAATCTGGCATTTTATCAACTAAAAATAGTCAAGTAATCATATTTATTACATAATTATACCATATACTTCCAATGAGAGGAATGCAAAAATTATAAAAAAAAATTACTACCTGCCTAATTATACCTAAATATCTACATAATATATTGGAATCTATATACATAGCTGACAAATAGATAGAATAAAAATCTAGAAAATAGTGTGATTCCTAATAGGTCCATCTAATACTTTAAAAATTTGAAACCAATGCTTGTCTAGATTAAATTACAGAATAAGATAAAATATAAGCTCGAAAAATCGAATAATATTTGAAAATATGAGTAGGTAATCAGGGTTAGTTTAGTTAATTTGCTTTAAAGAAATTGGTTTAATTTGGCTCATCGAAAAGTTGACAATGGATGGGGAAAATTTGTTTCAAATTTCTTGTGTAAAGTTCTCTAATGGTTGAGTAATTGAGCTAGTTTGTTTAAATATTAGCTCTCGACTGTCTGTCAAAAGTGAGTCTTGTGCAGATTAGAAAATATTCGCATTAGAAATTTCAAAATTCTCTCAAAAAATGAGAGATGAAAGACTCGCAGTTTGATCTCAATTCCATTTTGTATAGTATCAAGATACTTCATAATATTTCTTATTATATCTTAGTTATATCATCAATTTAACTAGGTATCCTATACTGAATACTGAATAGTAGTAAGTGTATTGGGTAAGATGTAAAAGGAAGTTTAATCAATCAAGAAAATTGCAAATGAAGGGGACTCGAATCGATATAGGCACCTTACTACTCAAGTTTAGAAGACTAACTTTTAAAGTAAAAAGAGCACTTTTGTATTTATAAAATAAAAAAAACTTGAACAGTTTCATAAGTATAATGAAGTCTGGCACACAATTTTGGTCCTGAATTCATACATGGTCTTTGAAAAATTCATCGAATTTTAAGTAAAAATATTTTTCAATTTTAGTGAGTATAAAGCTATGCATAATAATTTATGAAATTTGTGAAATTTTTGTATTTTTTGAGAAGATACTTTAGAAATACGATGTTATGGTAAGCATATGGTAAGAATTGAGTTTAGTTTATGAAAGTAATACATTGAAAAAATTACGAGAACTTTTTACTTTACTTGTACTAGTATTTCAACTAGGTATATAGATACTAGTAAATAGTATAGGGAAAAATCTAAAGGGAAATCTCAGATTCTTTGTGTTTTTTGCAAAATCCCTTTTTTCTATTGTAAATGATACAATTGTTCTCGAGTCGGGTTTCATTTTGAAAAAAAATGCATTTGCATTCTAATTTAGGCTTTAATATATGTAATACTATTAAAAATGAAAAAAAAATGTGGGAAAGAATGCCAAGAGCAAGTTCAAAACTAAAAAACTAAAAAAAAATCTTTAAAAACTATTGTGCCCTCGCCCTCATTTAAAATTCTGGCAAAGTTGTTGAATATTTTACAATTAAAGATTGTTCGATAAATTTCCTCAAGATAAGTATGTAAATTTATCTATTATGTGATCAAGTAGTAATACTGTAGTAATTTCTTAAAAAATCTATTTAACTTTTTTAAAAAGTTCTTTAGATAAACATTTTATTAAAATTAAATATAAGAGTAGGCAAATTTACCATTACTGATAGTCTAGTCTGAACTGAAAATGTTTTAAATATTTTCAATCATTAAATTAGAATTTAGTTCAAATGTCCTCAAAAGACCATGTATCTGTCCTAAAAGATACTTACACATAGTAGGATAGTAGTAAATGGACAAGAAATTCAAAATTCCAGCTATCTGTAAAAGTCCCTGGCTAAAAGTAAAGTAAAAAGGGATTAATGAAATGCAAAGAAGCTCTTTGAATCTGTGAAAAGCACATGAATACATGAATGTGAGGTGAATACGAAAGAATGGGAATTTTACCCAAGAATAAGGATTTGGAATTTCCAAATTTTCGAATAAAAGAGGCTGAGAAAGTGTTTTCAAAATCTACATACACATATATATCCTTATTCAAGATAGTACTGTTAAGACCCTGTATAGGTATATACTAGGCTACACACAGAATAGTAGTATTAGGCTTGAAAAATAAGCTCTACTTTCCTTTTAGTCACAAGATTTCTCGAGAAATTTCAAGTTAAACTGAAGGCAGGTGTAAATTTCCCGATCTTAAAATTCCATTTGGTTCAAATCCACATATCTTTCAATGTATATCTACCATGGTATTTGTGTATACTGTATACCAGTAGATAGAAAGAATAGAAAAAAAAATTGAATAAGAACTGACTATACTGATTCCTAAGCATTTGTATAAAGAAGAATAGAGTCAAATCAAGAACACAAGACTTTTTTCCTTAGGAATTTGTCTACTACATAGTAATACAGAATAATAGGTAGGTATATAAAACTATGTTACTAATACCCTACCTACTAGTACTAGATAGGTAGATCTGAGTTTATAGACTTTTTTTTCTTCAGATATCGATACCGAATTCTGTGCACGGATAGCTTTCGAAACTCACACTTTTTTTTATTTTTTTTATTTTTTTTCGACTCGCTTTGCATGTTGTTCTTCTCACCCTCACTTTCTAATGTGCTTTTTTTTCGATTTTATTTCGAATTTAAGATTACACCTTGTACATTATATTGAATGGAGAAAAGTCAAGGGGCAAACTTGGCATTACCTTTACTATCGAAAAATTAGTAGTAATTTACTAATTTATATAATTAGGGTTATAAAATTATTTAAAATAATGACCTTTTTATGTTGATTTTCAACAAAAATCCAGAGTTTTTGTGCAGTTTAGGATGTAAAATTTGAAAGAAAAAAGCTGATTCTTAAGGGCTCTTGCTCATTTAGGTATAATACAGAATATATTGCTAATTAAAATCAGTTAAGGTAGTTATTATAATGAATATCTTGATATTTAAAAAAAATTGCATCAGTACTCATATAAATATTTAAATTGACTTGATCTTTACACAAGTACCAAAGTAGATACCTAATACTAAACAATTTTGACAATTATTTCAAAATCTCAATTTTCAAATCCTAAACTTTCAAAATTTTGAATCTTAATAAGTAGGGTACATGTAAATCTAAAGTTAAAATTCTGAACCATCATATAAGACATGAAAAGTATGTAAATATTGTAAATATATAATTTATAATCAAAGTATTTAGCTTAGTTTAATTTTACAATTTCTATTTGATCATTATTAAATTGAAGCAAGTGAGTTGAATTCTCAAATTCTAATTCAAATTCAAGTAGGTATACCTATACAGTATATAAGGTGTAGTATTTTTTCAAAAACTGAGCCTGAGACTGAAGATAAGCAAATAAATGCAATCTGCTATCGCTTGTAATGCACTTGGTTATTTACTCCTGTGCATCCTCTTGTTTTTTTCCCTTCGACTTTCAAAAAATGAATAAATTTTGCTCAAAAAAAGCATCCTCGACTTTGGCTTACTCATATTAAAATTTATTTGAGTATTTTTTTTTCTACATTTTCTATATCTTTAGAGGTAGGTACCTATATAAAATATAATAGGACCTACTATACTACGGAGTAGTACCTAATATGGTTGTAGTATTTTATTATGCACTTTGTCTCTTGATCTCACTTGACTACAAAGACTTACAGACTACTATGTAGCTCAATTTCTCTTATAAATATTCAATATTCACTAATCGTAAGCCTAAGCCTATCAGTACATCATAGTACCCTACAGTACAATTATATAGAGGTAGTTTAGGGGTAGTTTCTTCTAAATAAGTAGTTTTTTTAAAATATCATAGACATCTCTAGATGTTCATATACACATTTATTAAAGTCAAAAAACTGCCTTTGAAAGTTTGGAGTCATTGCATGCATAGTCATAAAATTAACAATGCTATACGTATTCATGATGTACCGGATACCGTATCTATCTATTTATTTGAATTTGAATTCAATTTAGATGTAGGGTACTTATTTTTATGAGTTTATAAGTAGTTAAACTAAAACCTGCTCAAAGTACAAACTTGAATAATATATCGAAAAGTCATAGACATAGGTATGTACCTACAATAAATCAATATAGTACCCTACCATACTAAATAATTACCTACTATCAGCTATCAGCTATAGATCAGCCATCAGTTGCAGGCAGTATGTCTATTGCTGGGGTAAATCGATATTCTCTGGCCTAATGTTATTCAAATGGTGCTTTTACCTCAGGTGAAATCCTTAATTGCAGGTGTGTTAATTAATAAATGCCAACTTTTTATGCAAAACCTAGTAGAATACTATAGGTTCAATGCATATTGAGCAAAATTATCCAAAATTTTGTCAAAATTTGTTATTTTACAAGTGGCTTTGAGTTAAACGGATAGATGTTTGGATATTTCTAGTACACTACAGTATTTCCAAATGTTGAGTAAAGTCAGTTAGTTATCTCCGGTCCGTAATGGAATATCATAATAGCCCGTAAGGGCACAAAATCAATTCAAAGATAATTTTTTTCATTTACAGCTCACAGTCGACCCTCTCTATAACGTACCCCCTCTTAAACAGTGGTATTCTTTTCGCAATTTTTATTTTGAAATCCTGGATTTCGTTCTAGATCATCATGTTACGAAATCTTGGATTTCAAATACAAGCATTATTTGAGATTTATTTAACCTTCATATATATAGGTACAAATTTTGATAGCTAAGGATTAGTAGTATCAGTATATATTACAGATATACCTACCTATTCTTGTATATAAATAGAGTACCCTACTCGTAGGTAAAATAAAATTCTTAAATCTCCTAATCCTTTGCCTTGTGCCTTTGTCGATACAGTAGTGTCTACCTACTACCTACTTATATAAAAACCATGTACCTATCGGTATACAGTATTCAGTATTCAGTATACATTACTAGTGCAAAATTTGAGAAATATTTCTTTAGAAAATCTGTCTATTTTTCTTCTAAATCCTTGTATGGTACTTATTTAGACTTATTTGTCATACAAAAGTGTCTTACTAGATACCAGTATTAGTATCACTAGTAGTAGCATTATTACAAAATAAGTAGGGTATGTATATGTATATTGTAAAAGTAAGTTTATTTCGTATTTCTTGGAAATGGTAGAAAATTGAAAATTGAGTTCAATGTGTGTAGGTGTAAGATAAAAATATATATTATTATTAACATTAAATTGTAATTTAAAACTCGATTTGATGGCATATGACAGTTTTCAATGCAAAATATTTTAAAAATATTTTAAGTAACTTGGACTCACTACATTTTTACAGATTTAGGTAGGTGTGTCGGCTCTGTAATTGGCATAATTTGTAAGGATTTTAGCAAGGAAATTGCTGCTGATTTAAAAAATATTCCAAATTTTGATTACAATAAATACTCATCAACTAACTGTATGATGAATTGTATAAAGTTTGGAATTAGGATTTTTCAAAAATTACTTGCAAAATTAATGATATTTTTAGGGTAAACTTTGTCTTAAATTTGACAATCTTTCCAAGGCACTTGTCAGCTTAAATTCAGAATTCAAATCTTAAGTTTTAAATAAGTATGATTACACAAGTCTAAATATTTGCTCATAATACTCATAGTACTATGCTACATACATGCATAGTAGGTACATATCTGTATATCTAGTTATGTGAGTAGTGCCTTAAGGAAAATTATAGTTTTTACAAGTGGAGGTGATGCTCCAGTTTGTCGAGAGTTTTCTTAAGAAATGTTCCTACCAAGTAATAAGTATCAGTAGTAACCTATATACATACAGTAGTAGTTGTAGAGAATGGAGAATGAGAATAAGTTATGGCCCTCATAAATTACTGGAAAATCAACGCTTTTTGGAATCAAATTAGCTCAGAGAAAGTTAAACCTTTACTTACACATAAAGCCTACATATAGGATGATTCAAAAGTAAAGATTCAAAAGATTTTAACATTTCTAATTTACATAGCTAAAATAAATACTATAAAAATAAGGAATTTGTCAGGAATTAGAAAATTTTTGCCAAAATTATCAAGTTTATAGTAGGTACATCTATAAAAATAAATATAGAAAACAATAATCTTTCTAAAAATCGAATGATAACCGATATAAACAATGTTTCACAGGAATAGAACTGGTTTTAATATTACTTTTGATACTGGGTAATTTTGAAGATATACATTTTACTGAATTGTTCTCTATTTTGTTCTTTTCGAAAATTTTCGAAAACCTATAATGGATTTTGATATTTTGTTTAAGAATAGTTTGATAAAGTGTAAAGTAACTTTCGAAAGATGCTGTATGTCGCTATACTACTGTGATATGTATGTGCCTTTTACCTTTCAACCGAGTTTTCATTTTCATTAAACAAACAAAAGAAATTCTTTCAACCCCTCTTGCACCATTTCTGGCCCTTTCTTCCTTTTTTACACATTCTACCAAACTACTAGTACCCTACCTACATACTTGTACCAATGCTATACAACTAGTAGGTACTACCACTATACTATACATATCTAATATCTAAGGATAAGTAAGAAATTTTAAAATGAAAAAGGGGGTCGAAAAAGAGATAATTTCAAAAAGTAGAAATTGGATATCTTTTGAGAGTTTCTCAAAAGAGTAGGGTTACGACTACTACAAGTTCAATATATTCGATTTTGGTATTTGTACTACAAAATAATACTTTTTAACTTGTACTTGTGTTGTAGGACAGATATCAAAATACACAAGAGAGGGGAAAATGTGTATTTTTTCATCTATTATCTAAGTCTCTAGGTATACTTACATTTTATCAGGAGGTACATACTAGTACCCTGCTTGTGGTAGTATTAGTAGTACCCTACCTAAATGGGGAAATCATCGATGTGGATTTTATTCAGATATTTACTCAAATTTTTTGACGGGATTCTCAATTTTCCTTCTGTCAAATGAGGTTGAAATTTCACCATCTGATCTCTTCGATCTGTTCATGTGAAAAAATGATGTTTATTTTTCTAGTATGTACTAAAACTACTTTTATTGTACTACAGATACTTACTTACTACCTACTATAATTTTATACTACATGTACATTTTATACTACTAAAATCTTGTGGAAAAAACGACTAAAAATTCTAAAGGATTTTGTATATTTTCAATAATTTTTTTCATATCGACGATATCAATTTAAAAAAATTTTGAATATCAAAATTGGACTCTTGACAAATTATTTTACCTACAGTAGTTTTCAAAATAATAACTTCATTTTGACTAATTAATGTTTAAATTTGGCCTTGAAGTTTGACATTTTCAAAAAATTTATGAAATTTTATCCTAGTTCTGATACTGATGCTTATTTATGAGACCAAATTTTGGCAATTCTTACAAGTATGTATTATTTGATTGATGTTAAAATTTGGTTCTTCAGATTACAGACTAGGATGCCAAGTTTGAAATATTTATAGTAGTAGAAAACCAGAAAATAGTTGGTAGCATTTTTATGAGGTTCTATGATATTTTTACAAAATATTCTTTATGGTAGGTTGAAATATTTCCTTTTTTTGTAAAAATTGGTCAAACAGGTTTTTGTGCTCTTGTTTATCCAGATGTTGGGTTTAATCTACAATTTCCACTCTGTTTTTTTGCAAGTTTCTCTTGAGTGAATTGTACCTACATACAAGTACAATGTACCTAGTAAGAACCATGGACTTTTACTACAACAAATAGACAAACAAAAAAACACAAAAAAAAAGAAAAAAAAGGAAAAGATAGTAGTGTCCACTTGGTGGAAAGAATCTTGTTAACTTTTCGAATGTTTCCAGATTTTGAGTTGGAAAAGCTCTGCTACCTTTACCTATGCTTTTGCTTTACTTACTACTAGACTATGCTTTCTCGTTATTTTTTATTTTATTTTTTTTGGTCAAAGCCGTGCTCTCTCAAGCACATCACATAAATCATTCTCTGTTTTCGAGACTTTATTGCTGGTATTTAATAGTAGCAGGGTGAATGTGAATACAGTAGTAGAAGGACAAAAAGTTTATTTTTTTGAAAAAATTGAAGCTCAGAATCTCAAGTACATAATTTACACGATTTAAGCTACTCCTACTTACAATTAGTGAACCCTCCTACATTAGAACAAAAACACATGATAATTGATAATTGATCAGAATTCGAAAAAAATTAGCTCAAGTTTAGTACAATTTAAACACATGGATTTTCTTAAAATTCTAAAAATTGAGATTTTTTAACAAGAATATCTATTTCTACAGAATACAATTCTTATCCTTATTTTAAACATTTTGTAATTTGCAAATTTGCAAATTTGACTTGGGTTTTAAGTTAAAAATGTATAAAAGAAGACTAATTTTTTGTTTTTTTCTTGTCTTTCAGAAATTGTCACCATTCCGAATGTCCTGTATGCCAAGTCTGGTCATACTTTTTGTATCATTTTTGTTACTTTTCCAACTTCGTGTGTGGTTCATGGGTGGACTGGATATGCCACTATTTTCAAAAGCCGACAATCCAACGTCCCACGAGTCATCATTTTTGACCCGATGTGCCACTTTTTTCTTCTTACCTTGCTTCAACCTCATGCTACTCATATACCCGACCAAGTTGAGTTTTGACTGGTCCATGGATTCAATCCCAAGGATAACCACACCAAGTGACAGTCGAAACCTTATAACACTGACCTTCTACACAGTACTCACCTATAGTGTGTACAAAAGCCTCAAATTTCTTGTAAAAAGTACCATTTTTCCAAATTCTAGTCAGAATTCATCAAATTCCTCAAGTCCTTCATCAAGTGGACGAAATACACCAACAAATATTATCCAAGGTCATAAGAAAAAGCATGGCAGGTCATGTCATGTCTGTCGAGAGCTTTTCAACTCAAGTCAACAATTAAAATTTGCTCTCAATAATAATAATTCGGATGACTCGAATAGTTCTACAGGGTCTAAAATTCACCACAATCGATTTAAAAAGAACCGTGGTGGAGGTCGTGGAAATTTGGGTGGAAATTCTCTGATGCTTTTGATGGAGATTGGATTTCTCATAATTCCATTTATTCCATGTACCAATTTATTCTTCTATGTGGGCTTTGTAGTGGCCGAGAGGGTCCTTTATATGCCATCCATAGGCTTTTGTCTACTTGTTGGCCGTGGATTTGGTCACCTTTATGGATCTCAAAAAAATTCTCAGAAAAACCTGATTGCGACTTGTGGGATTTCTCTGCTACTATTGTGTAGTCTGAGGACCATTTTGAGGAATGAAGACTGGGTAGATGAGGAGAGGCTTTATAGATCTGGGATTGAAGTGAGCCCCGCCAAAAGTTGGGGAAATTTGGCTTCGATTTTGAGCAATCAGGGTCGAGTGGAGGAAGCTGAGGAGGCTTATCGGAAAGCTCTCAGTTTCCGGAACAATATGGCCGATGTGTACTATAATTTGTAAGTTATTCCAAAATTTATTTTTTCAACTTTTTATAATACCTACCACATACATGCATGTATATTTTGATCCAAAAAATATATAAATTCACTAGTCCAAAGAAACTAGTCTCAAGAAATAAAATAAAAACCTTAATAAAAGAGGCCCAAAAAGTTATCTCAGAAAATCTTCTCAAAGAAATATTTAGCTATTTCATTTTAGGTCAATTTTTATATTTAGAATTCGAATCATTGTCTAATTTTGTAGATTTTAGTTTTGAATTTTTGATAATTTTGAACTTAAGCTCACTTTAGTTGTTAAAATAGGTAACTAAGAAATGGGTGAGTGATCTTGAGAATGTGCGAAAAGAGTGTCATTAGCCGGTTAAACCCTCGAATAACTTATTTCACTCACAAACTACAAAGTATATAGATATATATTACTGTATGTAGGTATACTAAAAAGTGCTACCTTTCTCTTGCTTTTACTTTTTTGTGTCTGGGTGAGAGCCAAAATTATATCTGGGTTTTAATGGGAACATAAAGCATTGACGGAGTACTCGACGTCAAAAAAAATTCTCAAACTATTTTAAAAAAACAGTAAAGTACTTACTATGTACTACTACTATATACCATATAAGTAGTAGCAGATTCTTCCAATTTCCTTTTTCTTCATCATGATCACCATCAAGATGCTAATATATGGGTATAGTGTCTTTCATAAGTCGAGTTCCAAAACTTGAAAGTTATTTAAATAATTGGCACTTTTAGTATACTGTATTGAATTAGAATAAGATCAGAAAGCTGATAACATGAAATTACTTATACGCGACGATTTTTACATACCATATCCTATAAAAATATTTTTAAATTGCATTGTTCAATGTTATACTTACGGTTGGAATCTTCAAAATAACTGGAAAAACTAGCACAGTATATCAGTAGAAGGTATGAATCTCTGAATTAGTAAAAATCATAAATACGAGTAGATTTTCGAAAAACCAAAAGTATTTATAAAAATTATGTAGTGTATTAAATGACACCTAATTCCCAATTGCTTATGAAATTTTTTTTTATTTGAGTAGTGTAGTTATCGAACACAATGTATAGTTCATAATAGAAACTATTGGAAAGAAAGTAAAAGTGTAGAAATTTTCATGAATATTCGAATAGTGAGTCGACGAGTCATTGAACAAGATTTAAAATATCTTGCCAAGAGCATAAATTTATTGATATCTGATATTTCTCCCCACTAACTAACCTAATAAATTGCATTAATTTTTGTGGAGTAAAAAGCTTTCAACTTTTACTAGTAGTACTATAGTACCAGTACTAGACTATCTTTTACAAAAATCTTGTATACTTTTTAAATACAATTTTGAACTTAATTTTTCTTCTTTTTTTTTCAGAGGTCTACTTTTGGAAAGGCAAGGAAGGCTTTCAGAAGCATTAGTTTACTATCGATCTGCAATTCATTTCAGACCAAGGCTGGCTGGTAAGTGTAAATTTACGGATATCTTTAAAATTAATATGCAAAAAAAAACCATCAATTTGATCCGATTAGTATCAATCAATACTTTGATTTTGAGTGCAACTATTTTCATTGATCTACTTAAATTTATAAGTATCTTAAGCTGAATTTTTAGGAATATATTTTACATTTTATTTTATGGCTACTTTTATTCCGAAATTTGAGAATTTGAGGTACAGAGTAGGTATTTTGAGTACTTTGGTATATGGGCTTAGTATAAATAAATATCAGTACATTTGAGTAAGATAAATAAATGAGGTCAATTGAATGGTTTGAAAGCCAAGAAATAAAAAAAACAAGGAGTAGAAAAAACAAGAGAAAGATCATCTTGATTTTGATGAAATGTAAACAACTTTGAGTTCCGGCGAGAAATAAAGAAATGGTGAAAAAGTCCAACTTTTTTTGTACTTTTTTTACAAGTTTACTAGCAGATACTACAGATACTACATACGAGCAGTATAATATAGTGGTAGTAGTAGTAGTAAATAAGTACTACTGATAAGTAAGTATTGTGTTTTTTTGGCTCGTTTTTGGCCATCAAAGCCCAAATATTTGTCTTTCTTTGCTGAAATTGTAGTCGTCAGCAATTGTACCTACTACCACGAGTAGTACTAGTACTAGTAGGTGTAGGTATAGTTATGTACACACTTGTAAAACACAAGGGATATGAGATAATAGAGATAGACTTTTCTCTCTCTCTCTCTCTAGTAGTTTTGCTCTGTTTAACACAAAAGTTAAGGGCTTAATGAGAATTGATCTTGAGTCTTTAGAGTTGAGAAAGATCATTAAAAGTACCTACTAAAACTGTACGAGGAAACATGTACAATCAGTAGATCAATAAATTGCTATTTAAAATACATTAAATTGGCAAATAACTACAGGAAATTATTGGAAATAGTAAAATATTCATTTTTTCAAAAGTACCTACCTTTATTCTAACTATCATATACAGTAGTCTATCAAGTACATTACATATACTTATTTCTGATTATTATGATATTGCAAATAGAAAATAATTCGAGATACAAAGTATCGTTTTTGAGATGCAAAGATGTCTGCACGAAGTTTTGCTAAAACTTTGAAGAAAATTCAAGAAAATTCAAGAAATTGATGAGAATTTGTGTAGCATGTATAATCATTGGTCATAGTAGTATTTGTATGTATGTAGGTACTAGTACTCCGTACATTTATTATGATACAAATAAGATTTGTTTACGAGCTGTTTTTTGAACTGAATTTCCTCTTGTTTAATAAAAGAAATAAGTTTATCGGCATCTCACAGCTTATAGTGCAGATACTCATAATTTTTCTTAAAATTAAGAAAGCAAAGATTTATAAAATTCATAATATTTTGAAAAATATAAGTACCCTACCTTAGATCAGCTTTAGCTGATAACCTCTAATTTTATAATTATATTATTGGAAATTTACGCTATACTACTAGCTAGGATTTAATTTTCTAATTTGAAATATTGAAAATTTTTCTGAAAATGTTCAAAGTTCAAACCTCCATAGGTTCAACTTAATCTTTATTTTATTAATAGTCCTTAGAATTATTACAAAGACAGATAATTTACTTCAGTATAAGTAGGTAGACTTTATTGTAGGGTACTAAATAACTAACAATTTAAGTTTATATACCTATCGTATAAGCCTAGTTTGCATGCTGGTATTTGATTTGATCTAAAAAGGGTCATGTCATGTTTTTTCCATTTCTTCGTGTGAAATAAATTGATGAGGGTTCATAAAATAAAGGTACCTACTACGTAGAAATTATACACTATTATAAGAAATACTACTCGTAATATTTCATTGAATCCTTAACATAAGGTTAAGGATACAATCAAACTCATCATTTCATCAAAAAAATTGGAACCCGCACAAATCTCTTTATAAACAAACCCAAGAAAACTTTTTTTTAAAATTAACTACAGGATAACAGAAGAATTGATTCAAACACCTACATCAAATTCAATACCTAAATATATTTTTTTCTTTTATGGATAAATTCAAGTTTTAACTTTATTTAAACTTACTCTGTTGATACTAAAATTGGTTAGTTTTATGAAAAATTGTTCCTTTTAACATTAGAGTAAGTATAGGGTAAAATTTTAGCAAAATTTTGAAAATTTCAAATTTACTGTATGGCAAGAGTATTATTCAATACTATTCAGTACTAATTTATATTTATTTTCTAGTAAGTTATAGTAGGAAATAGAAATCTTGTAAAGATTAATGTTTTTTATGGACATTGAAAGAGTGGTCTTAAATTATCTCAGAATACCTCGGCTTGATTCTACGACAACTGACCGAAAACACGACTGGCCGAAAAAAATAAATTTGGCGACAACTGACCGAAAACACGAC
>JAQIXA010001137.1:0-28569 GCA_034699045.1 Nanhermannia cf. coronata Gr-Ori-00579 | reverse complement strand
AACCTGGAATTTCAAAAATAAATAATTTCAGGTTCCCTGAAATTCTCTCGTTTTTCCCTCAAAAAAATTGCCAGAGCTGGTATGTTTGAAATCTATTTAGAGGATAGAGATCCGATTGAACGAACTTTTTTAAATTGATAAATAACGAAATTTGTCATCTAAAAAATGATTTACGGATAAATTGAGGTTGATTTAAATGTACCCTACTTTTAAGAATATCCCTTTTTTTCGAAAATATGTGAACTTTTACTTGTTCAGTTTTTGCAAAGACAAAACCAATATTCTGTAATACTAATGCCTATGATATAATAGGGTAAATGTATCTGCTATGAAGGATTTTGAATTTTTGATTTAGATCATATTAATATGATCTTATGGAGAATCTTCAGTTCAGTTTTGGTCATAAGAAAAGTAACCATTTATTTACAGAGTATTAGGATTTTGGCATCCCAGCGAGGGTCTCATAGTGTTTGTAAATTTGAATCAGAAATCAACAGGTTACCCCTGAGAATCTCAAACCCCAACTTCTGTTCTCCAAAATCTCAGATACTTTTTTCATAATACATACAGAATACAGACACTCGTAAGGATTTTAAATACAAAATCTACACAAGTTCAAGTTCAATCTGTTTACAAAAATTCAAAATCCAAAGTATACTACAGACAGACTTCCACATAAGGCTATCCAAGACCAGGACCAGTTCACAAACTGAACTTGTACTGGACACATCTGAATCTCGAAAAAAAATTAAAAAAATTAACATTTCATCAAGTTCTAGCCTTTAAGGCTACTTACCATTAACATTAGGTGTTTAAGTTCAATTCACCCCTTGTATTGTACAGATAGGTACTTTGATTTTTAAAGTTTTTTAAAGGACCTTATAAGGCATGTAGTGACCTGGATAAGAGCCTTAAGTAGTACTTGGAGTACTCAGAATTGAATTCTTAATCCTTTGAAAAAGTGAATCGAATCTGACACATCATAATTTGAATTTATTAAGGTGAGTTTTTAATCGAATTTTTTCATAAACCTTGAACTTTTAACGGCTTTCCACGCGATTTCAAGACCCTCAAAATTTATTAAAAGCGAAAACATCAAAAAATCCAAAGTTTCAAATGTCGAATTAACAAAAATTAGCCAAAATTTGACATTTTTCAAAAATAATTTAGATCCAAATCTTCTAATCTGTGGACATTTTTACCAATTATTGACTAATGAATATCTTGTAAATTTTGACATAGATTTTTCCGCTAAATAAAAGCAATTTTGCAAACTAAATTATTTAGCTATTTTTGTCGTAAAAATGACAAAACTTGAAATTTTTGCAAAATTTTTATTGATTTTTCCTGTTGCAATTCTAAACCACTTTTTATTGATTTGACTCAAAATTTTGTAATTTGTCAAAAAGGTAGGTATTGGTTCTTCAAATTTCAAATTTGTGAAATTTCTAATTTGAGTCATTTTCTCAAATTTGGCATTTTTTGCCCAAATAAATTTTGACATTTTTTCCTAAACCTCTCAAGTTAATGGATTTAAGGGCTATATACTGACTGTAATGAAATACTTTATAAAATATATAAGAAAGATAAAGAATGCATTTTTGTATAGCTTCCAGCCATCTCTCATAACAATGCTGGGCTTATGCACATGCACTATTCAAGATTAATTTAATGCAATTATATGCAACTCTCACATACTTTACAGTCTACAGTATAGCATAATATCCAAGCGAAAAACCAAAAGATTATAAAATTTCGTGATTCTACTACTATAGTATCTGTACAATAGCCCCTATAAGATACAGATATATGGCAAATACCAGCAAGATTTTGGTCATATGGCAGAAAACTCGACTTTGACTTTGCGTTTACACGTGTGTGTGTGTGTGAGGACAAAAAATTGTAGAAAAAAACCCTACAGTACAGTACACTACACATATATACTGATACCTGTGAAACATCTGCTTTCATTCTACTATGTAGGGTACTACTCGTACTTTTGTTCATATTAATCCGTTTTTTACCTTATGATTGTATTGTATACATAATTTAGAGCTCATTTTTCATAAAAATTTCAAGTAAAAATGTCGGTTCTTTCCAACCACATTTGTCAAACCCTGCCTGTCAACCACAATTTGACTACGAATTCTTCAATATTTCTGGTAGCAAATCTTGAAAAAAATGTGGAAATAAAAGTACGATAGGTATGTAACATAGCTAAAGCTGAAATTAGACATTTTATGAATTACCTACATCTGTTAAAACTATTTCAAAAGATGGTAATGTAGATACTTACATATATGTATCTGATCTTTATAAATTTTCAGATATTTTTGAAAAATTGTCATCTTTTAAAGGAGTTTTGAATTAGAATTTTGATTAAAAAGATAATAATATAAGGGTTCGAGATTAGTCAAGAATCAAAAGAGTGAATTATGTGTCAAAACAAAAGTAAAAATTAATCGAAATCGAAATCAAGAATTTCGCTGAGGTTCTATCATATTTCACCTTTTCAACTTTTTTCTTTACCTTGCTTGACATTCTAGGTTCAAAATTAAGAAAATTATTACCTATCGATGAATAACAAAGAAAATAGGGTAGGGTACGACTGCTACTGACACAAGCCAAAAATCTAAAATTATAATATTCCAATTATTATAGAGTTAAAAAAAACAAATGAGCCTGAAATAAAGCAAAATTTTATAAAATAGGAAGCAGATTGTAAGGAAATATGTTTTTGTCAAATATGTCAAATATTAATAACTAATTATCTTTTGTAAAGTATCTAGGTACATTGGTACGGTACATTAGATAAGGACTTTTTATTACTTATTGTGCGAGCGATGCGAGCACTTACTATTTAATTTTGCTTGAATTTTCCATCTATCTGATCGCGAAAACTTATTAGACCAAAAACCAAATTTGGCTTGGCATGAATGATGCTTATAAGTATAAAATCTAGTTATGCCATTTCGACAAAAATTTCAGATTTTACCCCACACCCTGAGGTTCTCTGTACCCTTTAAACCCTTGAGAAAAAAAATCAAAAACTAGATTAGAATTAAGTGGCCAAAACCTTATCGGAGATTTCGAAAATGATATCCGTTAGATTCGATAATTGACCTTTGACCTCGAAAAATGAGGTACCTTTAGTTGTTTTCATAGCTTTTGCTTGCATAATTATAAATTAACTAATCCTAAGAGTAAGAGTAATTAATTAAATCCTAGTACCTTATAAATCCAAAATATACCTTTGCATACCCTACTATTTTTTAGATAGCAAACAATGTCCCACCAACTGTAAAGATTACCTAATTGTTATTTTTTTCAAAATTTGGAGTAATTTTAGACTTTTTGGGTTTCTAGTTTGCAATTACGAGTATTTTTATATTTCTGAAATTTTTTACAACACTAATCTGTAATCGATGATTAGAATTTGATTATGATCTTTAGTACTTGGGGGTACTAAGGACCTTTTTCTCCTGCTCTTCATATCTAACAGTATATATATTATGCTTATTTAAATTTAAGTAATTTGAAATTAAATTCTGGACTGTCTTACTGGATTATGATTATGATTATAGATTATGGAGCTAGATTTAAAATTTTAATTGGAAATAAATTAGATGATCTGAAAGATAATTTCATGTAATTTATGTATAGTAAATTATTTTGATCAAATTATAATCCCATTAAATTAGGCTGTAATTACAATCTGATTAATTATCTTCAAATCGATCTTTCAAGTTCTTTAAGCAAAAAAAAACGACTCAAAACCCGCAAGCATTTTCTGTAATTTTGCATTCAAAATGTGCAAATTGTGTATAGAATTTTGTACTCTGTATGTAAATTGGCAATTATATTTTCTAGCAGACTCAGACAGGGTATAATCTACATTTCATATAGATTCGATCTGCACTTGAAACTTCAATTGAGGATCATAAATTACTTAAAAATATCGACTCTAACTTCAAAACTTGAGCAAGCATTATAGGTATGTAATAGTAATGAGTCTTTCGGCAGATTAAGTCGAGTTTCAAGTTTTAAAGCAAAAAGTCAAACCTTATTACAAACTTGCACATCTACTCCTGTATCATGGTCTAGTCCTATCCGTATATCATGGTCTAAATGTCAAAATCTAAAAGTTCAATGTCCAAAATGTCATATACTGATAACATTTCAAGCTCGAAATTTCAAATTTTCTATGTTAATTTCATACAAGATTTCAAAAAATTTACAAAAAAAAATAATTAAGGTCCATTTGTAAGGGCTCGTACAGATATAGTAAAAACTAATTACCATTAGAAAAATCAAGCTTTTTGGATTTTCAAACTTTTCTACTCTTATTTTCCATTAAAGTACCCTACCTATTCTTCTATTCTATAAGATATCCTAACTTTTTATATTTCAAAACTCTAGGTAGGTTATAACATCGATATACTCGTATTATACAGATATAGGTAGGTAGCAGAGTTACTTTAAGGTTTTCAAAATTTTGATCAAAATTATAAACAAAATTTTTTTTAAATCTTTTCAAATCTACTCAAGTTTAATTTCATCCTTATTTTGATTGAATTTACCCATATATTTTTGGTCTAACTTAACCCATTTGAAAAAATTAACACAAAATTATTCTAGTTTATCTTTCGAATAATTTTGTACGAGTATTTAGCTTAAAATGTTCATAATGTCCAAAATCATCAAAAATTTTGATGCAATTTTTATTTGAAATTTTTTTTGCCATTTACGTTTTTTTTAATCAAAAGTTTGTAAAGTTTTATTTATTAGATATATCGTGGTAGCTTTTCCAAATATTTGTTAAATATCATCCCTATTTTGGTTGAATTTACCTCTATATTTTTGGTCTAACTTTACCCCTCTATGAAATTAATTAGGTTAGCTTAAGATTTTAAAAAGTCTTAGATTAATTTCATATAGAGGTAAAGTTAGACCAAAAATATAAGGGTAAATTCAACCAAAATAGGGATGAGATTCAATCGGAGCCTTTGAAATTTAAGTAAAATACAAACTATTTTTGTCATTTTATAAAAGTCAATTGAGGAAAAAGTATGAAATTTTTGCCAAATTTCTACTTGTCATAGATGCGATGTGTATAACAGATCTGCTTGACGCTGTCACAAAGAGATTTCTGAATTATTTTCTAAACTTGAGTTTGGATTTCTAGATATTTTAGATTACAAAAAGCAAATTTATATAACTAACTATGTTATGTAGATGTTTAAATTAGTTTATTATAGTATGAAAAAAACACGATGATCATAAATGGAGTATTTGCTAAGTGTTTTAAAAGCGACTTTTTTTCATTTCTGGCAATGGAAGGTGAACTTGTGAGTTCAAATTGACTGGCTTCTAGTCATATCTCTAATTTTTCTGATTTAAGATTGAAAAATAAAAAATTTAAAATTCTGCCCAGACCCTTGATTGAAATTGTTTTACAATACTTTTAAAAGTTACAATCATTGATGAATTTGTATCTTCTTGGCAAAAGTGTCTTATCTCCTGGCTTGTTCAACCTGTTTTACACCCATATGTAGTAGTAGTAGTATCTAAATACTAGTCAGTATTAAAAAATGTATATTTTTCGCTCTAATCAAGATCTAATAATCAGTAGAAGGTAAAAAAAAAGTCCAAAACAAAATGTCAGAAGCTGAGAAACTCCCCCTGACAAATGTTCTACCTGTGTAATTGTAATTACAAGCTCGAGCTCAAAATTAAAAGTTAAACAAATTACCAAATCCGCCCCAGCAGACTAATAACAAAAAACCTTTAGAAATTCTGCAGAATCGAGTTACAATGCCCACAATTTATATCTGTTCATCTGGTTTCAAATTTCGATTAAAGATATCATAAATAATTTTCGATTTTTAGGATATTTTCGAGAATTTTGTAGAAATTTTGCTAAAAAATTGCATAAAAATCCATTAATTTCCCTTCAAAATAGTTTAAAAATGCATCAAATCACTGATATTTGACCTGACCTTAGCTATCTTGACCTATCTTATGTGACATTGTCTAATCTCGGAATCAAAATTATCATTTAACCCAATATTTAGAGAATTTTAAATGCTGATTTCGTCTAAAATTACTGTATTATCTCCCATATATAAATTTGTAAAAAAGCTACAAAAATGTCTCATTTAATGGCAATTGTGAGTAAATTCCTGTCGTCTAAATTTCGGCGACAAAATTCATAGACTCGATTCTAAATTTTTGCCAAAATAGAGCTTTTTTTGATAGTATACAGAGTATTATCTTGCTAGTTTTAAAAGCAAAATGCATTTGCATCTGCCTAATGTATAAAACAATGAAGATTAGAGAGACTCTAGTAGAATGATTTGCAAAATTTAAAATAAAATCTGGAATTTTGAGGCTGATGTCCTTTGCTTTGCTTCAATTGCATTTTTTCTCCAACTTCCTCATCATTCTCAGACTTTTTATAACTAAATTTTTTTATACTGCTGCCTCAAAGCTATTTGCATACGCATTTGCATGGGAAATAGCCATACTTATTATACCTTTAGTTAAGAAAAAATGTCATTATGTAATTATAATAGATCTCACGATTTGAGACTTGAGGCTTCTGGTATAGTAGAAAACATCTAGTGATATTTTTTCAATGAGATTTTTCAAATACACAAGACCACACCTTATCATTTTCTTATTATACTTATTAGTGTAGAATTAAATAGACAAATAAATAGCTCGATATTTTTATTCGAAAATAATGGAGGAACAGTTAGGACAGTTTTTATACTCGTGTCTCGTCTCGTGTCTAATAAATAGTTGTATCTGTAGTCTATAGTAGACATATTTAAGATAGGTAGTACTTTGTAATTAATGATATTTTTTTCAAAAAATTTCTATTAAAAAGTATGACATTTTTGAATTTTTCTGATTCTTTTGAGATCAATTTGATATGAAAAGGGATCAAAATTTCATGTAACACTATATAGTGTATGTATATATTCTTGATATTATGGTAACTTATTTTTGATGAATAGGATAGGGTACTTATTAGGTATTAAGTATGTATTTTTTAAAAATAAAAGGATTCGATTTAATTTCCCCAATTTGTAGAAAAATGGATCTTTCAAATTAAAAATTCGAAAATTTTGACAAAAGATATGTTAAAATGTGTCAAAATTTGACAAATTTTGACTACATTTTTGAATCAAAATTTTTAAAAACCAATGCTGGAAACTGGAAATCATAATTATTTGATATAATAGTCTTTTAAGATAGACATAAATTTAATTTCATCCCTATTTTGGTTGAATTCATCCATAAATTTTTGGTCTAGGTATACCTACTGTAACTTACCCCTTTACAAAATTAACCAAAATATTTTAAAATCCTAACCTAACCTAAACTAATCTAAACTAAACTAAAAAATTTTGTTTAAATTTATACAGGGGTAAAGTTAGATCTAAAATATATGGATGAATTCAACCAAAATCGTGATGATATTAAACTTAAGCCATTTTAAACCAATTTATGATGTAAATCTTCTGTAACTTTTATTAGTCTTTCTATTGCTTATACGATACGAGTATTATTTTTAAACGGCTTTTAGCTTTAAATTTGGGTTATTGTTATTTTACTATATTAGTATTGATAAGGCATAGCAAGGTTCAAAAGGGGACAGCATAGGGATCTGATTTAATCTCATCCCTTTTTTGGTTGAATTTACCCCTATATTTTTGGCCCAAATTAACTCAACTCCTGTATGAAATTAATTCAAAATTATTATTTTCAAATTACCTAAATTTAACTAAAAAATTTTGTGTTAATTTCATACAAGTGTAAATTTAGACCAAAAATATAGGGGTAAATTCAACCAAAATAGGGATGAAATTAATTAAAGTCACAGAAAAGTGCTCCCTTGTAAAATGTTAAAATACTAATGATAGTTTAATTGCTCGTACCACTCCACTAATCTTTGGGTTTATAATGCATGAGAATCTACATTTGGATTACAAAATCTTGAAAATTTACAATTTATACAATTTTTACAATTTTTCTGATTTCAGATGCTGATTTTTGTGATATTTCCCTTATTCCTACTGCAAATACAAGGAGATCCAAATCGATCCTCAAATTCAAAACAATTATTTTTCTCAATTCCAAATCAAAATGTGGATCAAAATTACCAGCAAGCAGCTCTTGTTCCACTACATTTAGGAGATATTTCAAATACAAATTCACCATTATATGCATTTTGGTCTCAACTTGCATCTCAACAGCCTCAACACTACTCAAATCAACCTCTACCAGAATCACAAAATTCTCCATTTCAAAGTTCACAATTTCAACTGAATCAAAATCAACCTGTTAAACAAAATAATGCATTTTCCTACTACTTCTTGCCTATTCAGGCTATACCAAAATCCCCTTTAAAAACTGAAACTGAAATCCAGCCAAATTCTGGAGGTTTCAATCGAGGTTCTATAGAATCCAGTCAAAAATCTCAATATTCTGTACAACAACAACAACATAATAACAACAAAGTTGCTGGAGGATTTGTCCGAGGTCATGTTGAATACAGACCTAGACCTGTTGTAACTGGAAATAAGCATGCATTTAACAGAGGGGCTGTCGAAGGTCATGGGGGTCCTTTGAGATACAATAGGCAAGGGGCCAACGTGGTTTGCTATTTTGCAAGTTTTGCTGGGTATCGAGAAGGGGCAGGTCAATTTTTACCAGAAAATATCGAGCCTAGATTATGTACTCATTTGATTTATGCTTTTGCATCTATTGACCGAAGAAAGGATACGATTGTTGAAGGGGATTATCATACTGATATTGAATTAGGTAAGATTTTAACAAAAACAGGGTAATATCAACTAATAAAGCCCGAATAAATACATATTTGAAATATCTGTATTTGAATTTTGGAGGTTTTTAGAATTGTATTCCTGAATTCCTTATTAACTAAAAAAATAGAGCTCTTCGAGTTCTATTATTATACTGAAATATGAATATGACATATTACATTTAAGTGACCTTTTATAAAGGATATTTTTGGGTTTTTTATAGGCCTTCTGTCCTTTATATTAGGTTTAACGTGAAAAGGCCTGAAAGCCGAAGAGTTCCTTTCCCGAAAGTTCAAATTTTTGGCACTTTTTTTAAAATATTTTTAATATTTAATATTTTTGATAATTTAATCCTATTTATAAGGAAATATTCTCAAAAGAACACTAATTTAAATTTAAAGATCAATGAAAGTTGTCCTGAAAATATTTTTTTTAAAGGTTTTTATCGAAGGGTGATCGACTTAAAGAAAAAGAACCCTTCATTAAAAGTCCTACTCTCTATCGGGGGTTGGTCTGATTCTGGTGACGATAAATACAGTAAATTAGCAAATAGTCCGGAAAAAAGACGTAAATTTGCATGGGAATCAAGAGCTTATTTGAAAAAACATGGATTCGATGGATTGGCTGTAGATTGGGTAAGATTATAATAGTTCCCTTACAAGTCTATAAAAAATTTGAAATTTTTATAAATTTTTGATAGCACTATCCACGATGTTGGCAATCAAATTGTGAAGCTGGCCCTGCTAGTGATAAAGAAGCCTTCAGTTTTCTCATAAGGGTTCGTTTGCACAAAAATTGAAAGAAATTTTCTAAAATTTTGGGAAATTTTTACAGGATTTGAAAAATGCATATGCTTCTGATGGACTTTTGGTTTCAGCTACTTTATCAGGATATAAAGAAGTTATAGATGTAGCTTATGATGTCCGTAGTTTGTCTCAATACCTGGATTTAATGAATGTTATGACATATGATTATCAGTTAGTAAAAATTTAGCAATTTTCTCAAGTTTTTTAAGAAAATTTGGCTGATTTTTGAGCAATTTTTGAAAAATTTTCAATATTTTTTGTGTTTTTTAAAATAGTGGCAGTTGGGAAGGGATAACTGGTCATATTTGTAAGTTCTCGAAAAACCCTACAAAATAAAAATTTAACAAAATTTTGCCTATTTTAGCACCTCTATTTCAAGGACCTGCAACTGTTGATCTCTATCCAAATTATAATTCGGTATTTGATATGATATGATACAAAATAATAACGAGTATTTTAAGATATTTTTCTTTAGAATTTTACAATGAACTACTATGCAAGTCTAGGAGCTGATCCTACTAAATTAATTATGGGCATTCCATTCTACGGGTAAATTTTATCAGTTTTTTCGTAAAATTTTCAAAAATTTTCAAAATTTTGAAATTTATAGACAAAGCTACGAGCTCAAGTATCCTGGGGATAGTGGTATTGGATCTGAAACTAAGGGTGCTGGTGAAGCTGGCGAATTTACTCAACAAGAAGGTACAAATTTTTTTTTTCAAAAATTCCAAAAATTCCAAAAATGTGATTTGAATTTTTTAGGAATGCTGTCATATTATGAAATATGTTCAAGAGGTAATTTACTACAAGTAAAATATTTAGAATTTGAAATAATTTTCTAAATACTCGACTAATTTAGTGAGAAATAAGGGCTGGAGAATAAACCCGGATTTTAAGGGCTCATGGGGTCCTTATGCCCATTCGAGTTCTCAATGGGTCAGTTTTGATGACCCAGACATGGTGAGGAAAAAATCGAGATTTGTGAAAGGCAATGGTTTTGGCGGGATTTTTACCTGGACGATGGACCTTGATGATTTTAGGAATGAATGTAAAGGGTTTAGTAGATATCCTCTGTTGAAATCGATAGCTGAGGAAATATTGGGCGGTCCAATTGACATTTCTGTTGACCAGAATGAGGTTACCCCTAGTACCACAATGTCACCTTTTATTCCAACAACACAACAGATGACTACTTACCCAACAATGTCAACAACGTCAACAACGACAACAACAATGCGAACAACAAATTATCCAACAACATCGAGTACTTCTATGATGCCCTGGCAAACAACAAGCATGACAACAACAACACAATACCCGGATCCGAGTACTAGCGAGGAACCAAGTAAGATTTACAAAATTTTGTAAATATTTTCAGCTAAACCAGCAGCTACAAATTAATACGCCAAATAGTTTTACACTTACACTTACTTTAAATCACAAAATTACATTAGGTTCAGTTGGTACTATCATAAAGATTCCTAGATATTTGAAAGTATTTTGGTTTTGAATGAACACACTCTAAAAAAAATTTCCCGTATTTCCAATAATTTTTATTGGAAATACGGGAACTTTTTTTAGAGTGCATAAGGGTAGAATATTTTGCATATTTTGGAAACGTTTTTGAAAGGATATCATAGAGTTATATGAGGTTTAGCATGGTAAAAGCCTGAAAGCCAAATATGTCCTTTGGACAGACTGTTTTCGGATGAATCATTTATGATTTTGAAGTTCAAAATTCCAATCCAAAATTTTAATTGGAATGATTAGATTCGATTTCGTTTCGATGTCCGCCTAATTTGAACTTCGGATTCGCTTCCGGTCCAAATTATAAATCCGAAATCATTGTTGTGCGAGCGAAGCGAGCACTTACTATTCAACTTTTCTTGCACTTTGTTCAGAGGATAACTCGAGAACTACTGGACCGATCTCTTAACCAAACTTGGCATGAAGGACCCCTATAGGGTGGGGGTGTGCAATTTCGACAAAAAACCCAGTTGACCCCAACCTTGCGGTGCTGCGGACTGGACCCTTCCAGTCCGAAGGGTCCATCGGAACCGCAAATTTTTTTATTTGATAAAAAAAACATTTCAATGCTTTGCTCGCACAATTAATAATGGGATTGAACAGAAATTTTTATACCTAATAGATCAAGAGATAATCAAGATTTAAGATTGTCATAAATTCAAAAACGCTTCTGAACTATCCCTAATCTACCCTTAATATTTCAGGTGAGTCTCCTGAAACTGAAACTACGACACCTAGTACTACTACTACTAGTACTACACCAAGTACAACAACACAAAGTTGGTGGGAAACCTCAACAACCACAACTTCGACAACAACAGAAATTCCAACAACATCCACAACAACACAAACAACAACAACATCATCACCACCTATCCTATTACCTTGTCTTTCGACAACAACACGACCTACACGACCCACAAATCATCCACAAAGTACATTTTACCCATACACATTTACACATTTTTTATAAACATACCACATTTTACATTTATCTAGTGTATATCTATTATATGCAACTTTTAGACTTTTTTTGTAATTTTTTTGATAAAAATTTAGATTGTAATGATTACACGGATAAATCTTATGGTCGAGATTGTTATACTTATTACCGATGTTCTGGGGGTCGATGGAGATTGGAGCGATGTGCTAATGGACTAGAATGGGACAGTCACACTTTAAGGTGCGATTATCCGATGATTGCCATGTGCTCCAGGCAAACCACAACCTATAGGCCAACCACGACACAAAACTCAAATGATATGGACTTTTCAACATGTTCTCCAGGTAGTATAAAATCGAGAATTATATAAAAATTTCCAAAGGTTTAGTCAGTGCTAATAATGCTAATTTGGAATTCGAATTTTGAATTTACGTCTTGAAAATTGTGCAAAAATTACTTAAGATATCCAGCAAATCAAAATTGATGAATATTTTAATTATATTCAGGCGAGTACATGCCAGCCAAAAATTGTGACCAATACTACCTCTGTGATAATGGAATGAAAAAGTTACAATCTTGTGGTCCTGGACTTCACTGGAACCAGGCCAAAAAAGCTTGTGATTGGCCAGCTTCAGCAAATTGTGCTGGAAATAGAAGTAACATATCTATATAGATTTTTAAAAAATTCCAAAAGTATCTCTAATCTAATCTCTATTTTGAATTTTGACTAATAATTTCAATTTCTTCCAGGTGATATGAGGTACAAGAATGCACCATGTGCAGAAGGATCCTTTACAGGCTCAGATACTGACTGCACCGTTTATTTCGTGTGTAATCATGGAAAAAACATCATGTTTCGATGCCAGGAAGGTCTGTATTGGAATAAGGATAAGATGGTTTGTGATTGGAAAAACCAAGTGTATTGTCCAGCTGATCATGGTGAAGGTTCTGGTGGACATGAAGGCGAAATGACAGAATCTACATGGACAACTTCGACGTCAACTTGGGCCCCATGGACACCATCGTCAACTGATATGACAACCACTAGATGGACGACTGAAAGGCCAACTTCAGAACCTTCTGGTTCTGTCAGTACTACACCTTTTCCACAAGTTGAAGGATCTCAATCGAATTTAAATGGTAAAAAATAAAATATCTTTAGATTATCGATTTTTACAAAACTTTAAAAAATTTCAAGTTACAAAAGTATCTGTAGAATAATCAAAGTAGAAGTAGACAGAAAAATTAGTAAAAATATTATTGAAAATGCCATTTATGAAAAACATCGCTTTCAAAAGTCAAAAATTTTAAATGATTAGGTACGTAATTCTCTTTCTATACTAGATTCATGAACAAAAAATCTACAAGAATTTACAAAAATTTATATTTTTTTAGATCAAAATTTCATGCTAGTTTGTTACTTTACTAACTGGGCATGGTATAGACCTGGAATGGGAAAATACGTACCTGAGAATATAGACGCAGATTTGTGTACCCATATAGTATATGGTTTTGCTGTACTTGGATATGACGATTTGGTTATCAAACCTCACGATTCTTGGGTTAGTATCCTACTCAAAATTTTGAAAATTTGTTCTAAAAATTTCAATTTTTTCAGGCTGATATCGACAATAATTTCTATAAAAGAGTCACAGATTTCAAGCAGAAAGGGAAAAAAGTGACGATTGCAATTGGGTAATTGTCTTACTAACTAAAATGTTTAATAAAATTTTGCAAATTTTTGATATTTTATCAAGGGGTTGGAATGACAGTCAAGGGGATAAATACTCAAGATTAGTAAATAATCCTCAAGCTCGAAGGAAATTCGTTCAAAATGTAGTGGAGTTTATTAAGAAATGGAATTTTGATGGTAAAAACTTTATCCAAACTATCCCTAATCTACCTTTATATCTAAAATATTTTTAATTTAAGGTCTTGATCTGGATTGGGAAGTAATTTATACACAAATAGATACCTTGATTTTTAGATTTTATCTAAAAAATTTTTTTATTTTAGTATCCTAAATGCTGGGTTTGAACACTTTTTTTTAATTAGATATTTAGCACAGATATTTTACTGTAAAAAGCTTAATCATCTAATGAGACTTTATTATTTTAGCAAACTGAATGTAACAAAGGACCAGACTCTGATAAACCCAATTTTGCCCAATTTGTGAGAGAATTAAGCGAGGCTTTTAGACCTCATGGGCTTTTGCTCAGTACGGCTGTCTCGCCTAGTAAACTCATTGTCGATTTAGGTAAATTTTAATACCTAAATGAAATACAAAAAAACTAAAATTTTGACCTTTAAGGATATGATGTTCCTCAACTTTCAAGATATTTCGATTGGATCAGCGTTATGACTTATGTATGTACTTAACTGTATATTGGCTCAAATTCTTGAATTTTTTCTAATTTTTTTTTCATATTTTAGGACTTCCATGGACAATGGGACAAAAAAACAGGACATGTAATTAATATACTCATAAAAAATTTGAGATTTGAAGACTGAAATTTGGCTTTTTAGGTCGCACCATTGTATTTCCATGAGGAGGATGATTTCTTCTATTTTAATGCAAATTACTCAATCAACTATTGGATTAATAAGGGTGCTGACAAGAAGAAAATTGTCATGGGCATGGTAAGCATTTTAACAAGCTTTAAATGCTGTAAATTTCAAATTTTTCAAATTTTTAGCCATTATATGGACAATCCTTTACCCTTGTAAATCCACAAGAACATGGACTTAATGCACCTACATCTGGTGGTGGAACTGCTGGAGAATTTACCCGGGTAATTTCAAATTTGTCAAAATTTTAGAGGAATTTTAATGGAGATTATTTATTTAGGCATCTGGTTTCTTGGCTTACTATGAGATCTGTAATAATGTCAAGAATAAAGGATGGAAAGTTGTCCAGGACGATGAGGGGGCTATGGGTTAGTTCAAAATTTTGTCAAAATTTTGAACCAAAAATAATGAAATTTTATTTATACATATAGGTCCATATGCTTATAGTGGAAATCAATGGGTGAGCTACGATGATGTCGAGATGATTAAGAAAAAATCACAATTTGTTCGAGATCTCGATATTGGGGGTAATTTTTAGCAAAAATTTCAGGAAAATAAACTCGAAATTCGGATATTAATGGTTTTTTTAGGAGCAATGGTCTGGGCATTAGATTTAGACGATTTTACAAATTCTTGTGGACAAGGAAAATATCCATTATTGACAACAATCAAAAATGTTCTAGCTCAACCTAGAAATAAACATAGTAGTTCAAATTCAAGACCTGTCCAACAATTTAAAGGAAGTGTTAGTAGTTCTAGTAGTAATAATAAAAATTATGCAAAACCAAAACCGACAAGTTCCTGGTCAAGTTCTTCACAGAAAACCGACTGGACTCAAAAGGTCAAGAACCAGGAAAATTGTGCAGATGAGCCCTTCAGAGAACATGAAACTGATTGTACCAAATATTATTACTGTGTACATGGACGTTATATGGAGCAGAGGTTTTAATTTTCTCAAATTTTTAAACATTTTTTGAAATAATTTTGATTTTTAGATGTCCATCTGGCACGTATTGGAATATGGTAAGAAATTATGATAGAAAATTCGATAATTTTTTACATTTTTTGCGATATTTTTAGGATCATTGTGATTGGGAATGTGGCAGAAAAAATAATAATCAAGGTGCTCCAATGGCAAGCTCTACAACAACTAGAAGGACAACAACTTATAAATCAACAACAACAAGGATAACAACACCTAGGCCTACAACAACAAGACCTGCAACTGGTTCAGGATCTGGATCAGGATCAGTAAGTTCAGGGACTGCTGTCACAACCGCAAGACCATCTTCAACAACAGCAGACTATTGCAAAGTCAACTGGTGTCCAACTCAGCCCCCTACCAGTAATTTTTCTAAAAAAAAATTTCGAAATTTTTCAAAATTTTATAAATTATTTTAATAGCTACAACATACAGGCCTATAGATGTTCCTCAAACTGATTATATAGTCGTATGTTACTTTACAAACTGGTAAGAAAACTAAAAAGGGACTAAAAAGGGACTATATTGAAATCCTGGATTTCAAACGAATCCTCAATCTAAAATTTTACATTTTTTTTGTAACTAGGGCCTGGTATCGACAAGGCAAGGGGAAATATAAGCCAGAGGACATCAATTACAATCTCTGTACACATATAGCTTATGGGTTTGCAGTTTTAAATCCAACTACTTTAACAATCAGACCTCATGATGGTAAAATCAAACAATAACAAAAATATTTTGTAAAAATTAAAAACTTGAGATTTAATGGATAGGTTGGGCTGATATCGACAATAAATTCTACGAACAAGTTGTAGCTCTCAAGAAAAAGGGTGTAAAAGTCGTAATAGCTATTGGTACATACTTCGTCATAATCTACCTTAAATTAAATAAAATGACAATTTTAATGGGATTTTAGGTGGATGGAATGACAGTCTTGGTGATAAATATTCGAGATTAGTACGAGATCCTGAGGCTCGTCGGAAGTTTATCGAAAATGTCATTGAGTTTATAGAAAAATGGGGATTTGATGGTAAATTTGAAAAATTTCTGTTTTTTCAAAGCTAATGGGTTCTTATTCTAGGTCTTGATCTCGATTGGGAGGTAAGTACCTATTCTAGCATGAAGTTTATGTCAATTTTTGTAAATTTTTGTGAATTTTTGCTAATTTTTAATTGAATTTTGATTGAAATTAGTACCCAAAGTGCTGGCAGGTTGATTGTAACAAAGGACCTGATTCTGATAAAGAAAATTTCGCGATATTTTTACGAGAATTAAAAACTGCATTTGCACCTAAAGGTCTGACCTTAAGTGCTGCTGTTTCACCTAGTAATAAAGGTAATATTCTAAAATGATTCTAGAAAATTTTCTTAATTTTTGAAATATTTGTAATTTTGAAATTTTTGTAAATTTTCAGTTATCGATGGAGGTAATATTAGGGTTAAAATAAAATTTTGAAAAATATTTGAGATTATTTTGTATCAGGTTATGATGTACCGGCTGTTAGCAAATACCTTGACTGGATTTCAGTCATGACATATGATTATTTTGGTCAATGGGACAAGAAGACCGGTCATGTCGCACCCTTCTATCATCATAAAGAAGTGGACAACCCTTACTTTAATACGAATTTCACAATCAATTATTGGATTGATAAGGGAGCTGATAGGAAGAAAATAATTATGGGAATGGTACTAAAAATTTCAAAATTTTTGTCTAAAATTTCAAAAAAAATTTTTTTGCATATCAGCCAATGTATGGACAATCATTTAGCTTGTCAGATGCCAAAAATACTGGACTGAATTCGAAAACCTACGGAGGTGGTGAAGCAGGTGCATTTTCGCAAAAATTCAAAATTTCGTTTTACTTACAAAAATTTTGAAAAAATTTTAGGGGAGTTTACTCGTCAACAAGGCTTTTTAGCCTATTATGAGGTCTGACTTTTAAAAACAAAAGTTTAATTAAAACTTATCCTAATATTTTGACATTTAGATTTGCGTCCGAGTTCAGCAGAGAGGTTGGACTGTAGTTCGTGATGAATCAGGGGCTATGGGTATACCTAAATTTTTGATTTTCTTTTAAAAATTTGACATTTTCTCGTATATTTTACAGGGCCATATGCTTATAAGGGCAATCAATGGGTAGGTATTCATTAAATAAGGGTATATTAAGGATAGTTCGAAAAGTTTTTGAAATTTGGACACCCTGTTTTCTCCAGAACCTCAGACATTTATATCTAGATCTAGAGATATCCTAGATATTCTCATAGGCAGAAACATTTGAGGTCAAAATCTTATACAGGGTTTTAAAACTTCAAAAATCTCCTGAATTATCCCTTGTCTACTCATACTTGTTCTAAAATTTCGAAAAAAAAATCAACTTTTGTGTTTTTAGGTCTCGTATGATGATATAGCTATGATACGAAGAAAGTCAAAATATATAAAAGAGATGAAACTAGGAGGAGGTAAGATATCCATAACTTTGATTTTTTTAAAATTTCTAATTTTTTTTATTTGCCTACTTTTAGGAATGATTTGGGCACTAGGTAAGATCAAACTACGAGTATCTGTATTACAAAGTCTACATGTTCAAATTCACCAAAAATTGAAATTTTCAAACATTTAAAACTTAAAATATGATTATAAAAAACTCTTTCGATTTTGACTTCAAATTTTTTTTTAGATGCTTCTTCGATAATAGTTACATCGTAGATAGTTACAAATTTGACAAATTTTAATGAAAATTTTTTCTAATTTTTTTTTGCAGATCTCGATGATTTCCGAGGAACTTGCAATTGTGAAGAACATCCTCTACTCAAAACGATCAATCGAGTATTAAGAAATTACCCAGAAGCTGATCCTAATTGTACCTAACACTTATTATAGGCCTAGTACTTAAAATACCTTAAAATAGTCTTTCGCCATAATTTATTTAATTTAGGTTAGGTAATTTATTTATATTTAACTTAATTTATATTGTACAATACTGTATTGGAGTTTGGAGGGGTTTAATTTATAAGTTTTTAGTAAGTTTGTACATTTGTATTTGCATTTTTATTGCTTGTCAATTACACATTTAGATAATTACAATTGTTACTGAAGTACATTTAAATAAAATTAGTTTTTTTTTGAGACAATTTTTATTTTATCTCCATCTTATCTCAGTTTCATCTGGATCATTCGAGTTTGGCTTTCCATGAATGAAGCTTTCAAAGATGTTTTCTATCCCCTAAAAAGATAATAAAGCATAAAAATACGGCATAAAACTAACATAGGTAATACTAACAATGAAAAAAATCTCAAAATCTTTTGCCAAAATGGACAAAAAATCATTTTAAAGACCCAAAACCTTCTAAATTGTAAGGTTTCGAATCTAGGCCCGATTCAGGTCAAGATTCTGGTGAAGTTTTTCTGGTGAAAAACTACAAAACAAGACAAATTCTTGGAAATTTTGATTTGATTTTGAAAGTTTTCTATATATGTACTTTTGAGAATGGTCAAAATGACAGAATTTTTTTTAGGTTTATCAAAAAATGAGAATTTTTGCCCATTTTCTGATGAGATTTCTGTTAATCTTACCCTCAAGTATGTGAAAAGTGTATTGAAATAAATCATTTTAGAAACCCCGACAGCAAGAAATGCAAATTCAAGTAAAAACCGAGCTTCAGCGATTTTCGAAGGTGCTGGAATTTCATTAAACCATTTGAAGGGTATGCCAATGGACCTTATGGAATCAGCCACTATGAAGGGTACAGCCTTACTCAACTCGCCCATTTTGACCCCATCGGTTTTCAAAGTGACCAGATCTTGGACTGAATCATACAGGGTCATCAGTATAAAAATGATGGCAAATCCATTCAGAATTTCACGAGTCTAAAAATTAAAAAAAATTTTAAATCTTAGATTTTGTATCCCAAAATGTTATTTTGTATAAAAGTATCCCAAATCTAACCTAACATAGTCTAAACTAACTATTATATGTAAAGTTATATATTTAGTCCAAATATATAAGGGTAAGTTCAACCAAAATAGGGATTAAATTAAACTCTACTCGTAATATGATTGCTTACCATAAGCAAGTATTGATAGAATTTATCAATTTTGAATAAATTTTTCCAGTAGAATTTCTCAATATCAAAGTCAAGTTGTAGGAGAAAGAAGAAAAAGACGATCAAGACCACAGACACCAATTCAATTTCTACAATTAAAAGTAAAATTAATGTCTTTTATAGCAGTATATGTATAGCAGGTAGGTATTAAGAGGTACTTATTTCTTGAACTTACGAGGACTTAAAGGAAACCATTTTGCTATAAGGAACACTAACAAAGTGACTATGTATGGGTAAATGAATCCATAAAGTAGAAAATCCAAAACCTAAAAAGAAGATTTTATCAACTAATTTCAAAAAAATTAAATTTTTACCAAAACTAGTAAAACAACACCCGATCTCCAGAGTATATTTGAAGCCAGGTCTTTCCAGTCACCCTCCATTATTAGATAGGTAATTTAATTTTAAAAATTCAAATTACATACTTCATTTGAATATTTATAAATGCATCTAAAAGTTGGGAACTTTAGAAACTGAAATAAATTCAAATTCAGAACCAAAAGGTCTGTCTGTCTGATAATCTAATCCAAATCGAAAAATTCTAAAAATTTCGACCAAAATGACAGTCCAAGAAAAAAGTGATCAAATTGAGGAGGTGATTTGCATATCGAAGTTTGAGGAGATGCTTAAAGAAGTGGTAAATTCAAAAAAATTTATGAAAATTATGTTCTGAAAGAATTTATCTACTTGATTTTTAAAGGAATTTGAAGACAAAAATGAATCACAAGTCCCCATTTTATTTCTAAAAGTTCGGGAAGATCTTCAGGGTCAGAGTCAAGGGAAATCTCTTTTTGATGAAATTGCTGAATGTCAAGTTAGACAGACTTAAAATTAGTTACTAAATACCGCGAATCAAAACTACTCGAGATCCCATTATATTAAATGTAAAGTTGAGATAAAAATGATTTTGATTTTGACTTAAAATCAACATTTTTTCCCTAAAATTTTGGGCATTTTGACCTTTTAGGTTAGTAGCTATCCGCATTTTCCAAAATATTTTACCCAAAGATGTTGATTTTTATCTCAACTTTACATTTAATAATGTGATTCGAGTAGCTTTCGTCCATGATATCAATTCACCTGATAAATCTCAAGATTTATGCTCATTTAACCTTGATTTTAGACAAATTTGACCGATAGTTCAAGCTTGAAATGTCCAGATGAAATTGCTGAATCTGGCGATGATCGAATTGACCCAAAATGTAGGACAATTTGTAGGAAGAGAAATCTGAAATCAAAATCTTCAAAATTTCGAAATCCTGGTGAAATCCCTTTGACAAAAATGATCCAATTGGCGGCCTACGTTGTTAAAATGACAAGATTGCTTATGAACTACAATAGCTTTGTACATGATGTTTTTTTAATATGACAATTTTGAAATTAATTTTTGGGTTAAAACAGGTCTTTTGCAGTTTTTCAAATGGTTCAGATCCGATGAAATTTGACGGTATGAAGCCACATCTTCAACACATTTCTCGAAATCTCTTGAAGGTTTTGATTAAGTATGATGGACAAAATTTGTTACTAATGAAGCTGGAGAAATTTGCAGCTCGTGGTAGTGAAGCTGGGGATATTGAAGGTGGAAAAATAAGCCCAGGAGATTTACTTTTTATTGTGTTTAATCATATGGAAAAGTTCAAGGTAAGAAATTTTTTAGTAGAAGTAGATTAGAAATAATATTTTGGAAATTTTTTGAAATTTGAGCAGCCTGTAATACCTAAATTAGGTATTATTTTGACCTTGACCTGATATTCTTGACAATTTGGTAAAATTATTATTATTGAATAACCAATATTCTTCCCAAACTATAAAACTTGATATGAAACAAATTTTCAAGTACCAAAATATTTAAGTCGTTAAAGTTGATTATTGTAATTTTTTATTCAAAAAAATTCGAGAATCCTATCTTAAACCTTAAAAAGCCCCTAATCCATTTTAATATCATTATGTATTTTGCTCAGAAACAAAATTCGACAAAAACAAAATTTGACATTTTGATTGAGAATCTTGGGCATCTCTTTATATATCAGTAGATGTCAGATGTCGAATTTCAGGTTAAAATAACACTGATGATTTCAGGCTTTACAAATATCAAAATTTCCAAACTGCTCCTAATCTTATACCTCTATTCTATCTATATACAAATAGATTTACAGATTATGAATTTTTTCAATTTTAGGAAAATCTACCAGATGATATCAAATTAGCTCAATCAGAACTCTTGTCAGGATTAAGAATTTTTGTCAGATTGCTTGAAAACTACCCCTTTCAGTAAGCTTTCAATTTAGCTTTTTATACCTAACTTGTCAAAAATCCCTCATTTTAAAGAAATATTTCATCGTATTAAGAATGTATTACTTAAAATAATACATAATATAGTCCAAAACCGAAAAATTCTTTAAAAAATCCGAAAATATTGAGCCAAAACTGAAAAAAATGCCATTTTTAACGACCCATAACCTTCAGAATTAACCTTCAAAATTATAAGTATAGATAAGATATAGACCTTATAATACTCTTCATTTGCAAAACAATCTATGGTAAAGATCCCCAATATCTTTTGATAAAATTAGAATAATTTGGCAATGAAAACGAATATACGGATTTGCGGCTTTTGAGCTCATTTTTACTGCTTTTTAAGGATGCTTGGATTTTTAAAAATTTTGTATTTTATAATTTTAGGTATTTTTACGAAAATCGGATACAACGTCAACCTGAAAACGGACAATCAACTCGAGCCCGCAAATTCTCTGCACCTTTCAGCAGTCTCCATTTAAATTTGAAGCAAATCCGTTCAGATTTAGCAAAAAATGTCCTTCAAAGTGCCATTTTATGTGGAAGTGTGGCTTTAACAGTTGTTGGAGTCGGACTTTTTATTTTGAAATAATAATTATCATTTAAATTACCTACTAAAGTGCTACAATATAGTCATAAGATAAGTCATAGTCATTGTATAATTGAATAAAAACTGAACTGTGTTAATTTTATTTCTTAATAATTAAAATAATTAAATGCGTATTAACAATTGTGTAGTAAATGTATATTTATATAAGTATAGTATTATAAGTATAAATCGAGTATATTGGACACAGGTAGGTATGTATTAGGTATGTGAATTGTTCAAATATCACAAGAAAATAATTAATTATGTAATCATTACAAAAAAAGTCTATTTTAGATTATATTTAAAGATCTACAATTGGTGTTTCAATGAGGATTTGGTGGGTATAAAATATTATTTTCTAAATTCAAATTGGACGAGTTGTCGAGTTCCATGCAGGAGCACCGACGGACCCGTTCGACTCGAACTCGACGTTTCCTTCGACCCTCGGAGCAATTTAAGGTCACGTACTTGACACTTGACTTGGACGGTCGACATACCTGTCAATTAACAAAAAAACAAAAATTATTTTTTGAAAATACCAAATGTTCCTATTAAATACTACTGTAATTTCAGAGCCTGGACAAAAAAGGTATTTAAAAATCTAATTCTAATGATAACTTATGTTTAAAATCGAAAAAAAACTAGCAAAAAATTCATAAAAAATGACAATTTTTCAGGAAAAAGGCTGAAAAAAAGCAATTTTTTCGAAAAATAGCCAAAAAGGTTGAAAAAAGGCAGCTTTATTGACCTTAGTTTGACCTAAAACATAATATCCTAAGTAAGTATTATCGTCAAACTCACTAAAAATAAGTGCCTTTTCGGGCTCTGCTAATTAGGTATATAAAAAAAAGTTTTGGGTTAGAAGTTAAATTTGTTCAGCTCTGAAAAGCCAGATTTTTTTGGATATTTACATTACAAGTTAATATTATGGATTCAAGTTTTTTCTAGTGCTAGTAGATGGATTAAGCCTTTGCATTTGGCTAATCCTAAGACATGCTCTAATTTTGGATTTTCATAGCTGAAAAATCTGATTAAGTAGTGTACTCGTACATACGGTATAAACCCTTTGACCGAGTAATCTTGTTGATTTTTGAATCAAATTTTAATGTAGAAATATTATTTACGGATTTCAAGTTCAAGTCAAGTTGTACGAGTACAATTTAGTCAAAATTATTAGACACCTATCTAAATTTACAAAAATTCGAGTATCAAAATTAATCATGTGTATAAGGCTATAATATCTCAAAAATCTTGAAAATCCCAGATTTTATGAGATTTATCAGTATCTCATATCAGCATTTTGGAGAGAAAGTCATTTGATTAACATTCATTGTTCAGGTTTAGACTTTAGATACTTTAGATAGGGTACTAAGGAATTAAATTTGATTTCATCCATATACTCGTATTGGTTGAATTAACCCCTATATTTTAAGTCTAACTTTACCCATGTATAAAATCAACCCAAAATTTAGTTAGCTTAGCTATACGCTTAGGTTGGATTTAAAAAATATTTGGCTAAATTTCATACAGGGGTAAAGTTAGACTAAAAATATAGGGGTAAAAATATAGGTTGCCCTAAAAATATAGGGCAACCAAAATAGAGATTTAAATCTGATTAGGGATTTTAAGAATTCCAGGTCTGAAATCCAGTTCAAAAATCTCGATTTTGATATTAAGTTCATTAGAAATGTTAGATTTAGGCAAGTATTTTGGTTTTTCAAAGCTAAATGAATCAATGTATCATTGTACAAGTTGATAAAATCATCAAAAAATTTGTCAAAAATTTACCGGAAATGATGCAAAAAGTCCAGGGACCCAAACCGAGACACATTGTCCAAAACACATTCGATTAATTATTGTCACTGACTCACAACCCTCCCTCTGAATTATCTGAGAATATTTCTGAGTTCGACAACAACTCCGACTTTTTCCTCCACCATCACTTGATGAATTTGATGGTTTTTTATCATCACCATTCGAAGTATAAACCATAGAAGATGGTAAAACTACAACTTGATTTGAATTCTCATTTTTCTTCACTGAATTCGAAGAACTTGCTCCATTTCTACGATTTAAAAGATTCCACGAAAGTCTTGAAATTTGTTTCAATTCTGCAGAATTATTTTTTGGATTATTTTTATAGTTTTTTGGGGAGGTTTTTGAGGGACTTGTAGCTAGGAAAAGTACAGTACTAAGGGTCACAATGAGAATTGAGAGTAGTCCAAGATAAAGCCACATTTTACGACGACTTTGACCAATTTTTTGGTCCATTTTGGGGTCACTACCACCAATGTCAATTAGACAGAAACTTGGAGAACTACAGAGTAGACAACACCGGCTTTTTTTGAGTTTTTTACTATTTGAATTAACGAGGATATTTTTACTACTACTAGTACTAGTGCTACTAAAGTTTGAGTTTTTTGAAGAATTTGAACTGGTAATTGTAGAATTTGATGACTTGTACAAATCAGACTCAGACTGGTGAGGAATTTCTTTTGAAGAACCAAATTGTAAAAGTTGGGCTGATTCACATTCAGGTGTTGTACTTTTTTCAACTGAATTCAAAAGACCATCTGAATTATTATTTGGTGGGCTTTGATTTGAAAGGGTTTCCTCAACAATTTCAACCCCTTCTTTGCTGACCATCTGCAAATGAAATTAAATAAAGAAAAAAAACTGTTTAAAAAAATGCATTTAGTTGAAACCGATGAAAGAAATATTTGTATTCAAGGTACTTAAATAGGTGTGATTAAATACATTTTATAAAAAAATGAATAGGAAATTTCAATATACCTATTCGTAGATCAAGATCAATCTTAGGAAATTTTAGGGCATTTTAAGCCTCAAATTCCGCCAAACGGGCTAAAGATTCAATTTTCTAAAAGAATTTTTGAAATTTCAAAGCAATTAGGCAAAATGAAATTACATAATATGATTTAGGGTATCAATTTTTTTTGAATAAACTTCTAGTATCTAGTATGAGTTATGAGTATCTACTGTAGTATCTATGTATTGGTAATTGGTATCTATTTTAACGTCTTAAAATTTTGGAAACTTGAAAATTTCTTTCAAATCTTAAACTTTATAGGTGCATTTACAATTTATTATTTTGGACTTTTAAAAAACTCTAAATTTTTTTATTATGTTAATTTCGAGCTTTTAGAATGCTTTTTGAATGTTCAATTTCAATCGCCTATAATTCTTATACTTACACATATGGTAGGGGTAGATTAGGGATAGTTCAAGATTTTTTGAATTTGGACATCTTATTTTCAGATGAACCAGTGGATATTGACCTGATATTAGCTTGAGAATATCTTGACTATAATCTCAATTCTCAATATAAATATTTGAGTTTGAAATAACCAATGATCAGGTGAAAACAGGCTGTTTAAAGGATATCTTTGAGTTTTCTAGCCTTTATACGAGGCTTAAAATGGTGAGAGTCTTTTACCTATATCCCTTCAAAAAAGTTTTCAAACTATCCTTAATCTACCCCTACTCGTAGTATAGTTATAGTACATTAGTAGGAGTAGGAGTAGGATAGGTACTTATAAATATCAATAGGTATTGTACTTTAATACATTAGAAGGAATTTTTAGAGCCCACCTGTTCGTCAGAATTTGTCGAAATTGATGAATAGTGTGAATTATTGGGGATTTCTTCTGGTCCATGCTCTTGATCACCATCTCCATCACCTCCATGATGAGAAAAAATTCTTCTGTAGGAAAGCAGGCGGACCATTTTTGTTCACTAAATTATTTCTTGGTAAAAATCTTTCCACTTCTCTCTCTCTGTATAGGGTTTCAAATTTTCAAGTCCAAAGTAGGTATCAGTAATATCAGTATAGTTCCAAATACAAGTATTGTAGGTACTTATAAGGTAGAGGCAGTATTAAGGGCTCCTTGAGGGCTCACGAGCTGTCATAATTTAAAATATCAGGCTTATATTAGTTCAAAAGTCCTTGACAAAAGATTTGATTTGAAATTTCTCACTTTTCCTAAAACTTAGCTCGCATTTCAAAAATGAATTCTAAAATGACTCAAGTTTAATTTCATTCATATTTTGGATGAAAAAAAGTTTAATTCGCCTATTAAAGGTTAGTCGAATTAGGTTAAAAATCATATTTTTTTGATTTTTTTGACCTTTTTACTTTTTTGAGCTTTCTAATTTCAAGTATTTTCTAATCATTTTAGAATCCGTTTTTCAAAATATTAATCACTGATATCTCAAAATATTCAAAAATTAGCTTCTTTGACCGAATTATATTTTGGATATTTATCAATTCAAAAACCCCGATTTAAAATAGGGATGAGCATCCCTATTTTGATTGAATCTACCCTTAAATTTTTGGTCTCTGCATGAAAATAACCCAAAATCTTTAAAAATCCTAACCTATACTACTACCTAAATACTAAAAAATTTTAGGTTAATTTCATACAAAAGGGTAAAATTAGACCAAATATTTAGGGGTAAATTCAACCAAAATAAGATTAAATCGGAGCTATTCTAACTCCTTTTGAACTTTAGGATCTAAATTAGTCATTTTATGTACATTCTGGCATAAGTATATTCTCAAAATATATAAAAAAAATTGCCTATTTGTAAGCAAAGAACTTTACAAAATTCGAAATTGAGATAAAAATTCTTTATTAAAGATAAGAATATCATAAATTGAGTCCAAATTTGGATTTTCATAGCTGAATTAAATATACTAGAAAGCTAACATACATCTTTGAATATTTAAAACAAATTTTAAGATATCTAAATTATTTACGGAGTTTAACTAGCTAATAATTTTATTCAAAATAATTTTGAAAATTGACCAAATCAAAGTTCAGAATTCAAAATTTGGTATAAAATTCTCAGTTTTGAAAAAATTTGAACAAAATTTTATGTAAAAGTAATTCTAACTTAAGGGGGGGAACCTGATACAGGCCGTTGAGAATTCGAGCCTGGAGAGGTCTCGTAAAAAGCAGTCCCCCTCCTTGCTTTCAGTGTTTCAAGGGGTGCGCCGACTGCCTCTTACCGTTTCTTGACTTCAAAATCATAAAATAATTATCTTATCCTACAAATAATTTTTTAAAGTTTTTAATTTTTAATCAATTATCATCGTCATACAATTTACCTATGTATACTAACTATATGTATTATAATTATAATTTACAATAAGAAAAAGTGAATTTTGCCTTTTTGGCTTGGTGGTGGTGGTTATTTATGCATGTCTACAAGCCTAAAATGTAGGGGATCATCAACGAGAAGTCCAAGTTATTCCTCAGATAATAATAATACTCAAAGTAGAGGTGGTGCCAGGTACCAGGTTAAATATAATGAACTTTGCTCTTCATCAGCCTCTCGTATATCAGGTGTTGACGGTGGTAGTAATGGATCCACTACTGCTCCTAAAAAGAATAAACCATCGTCGTCGTCTTCTTCATATTCACCAAAATCAGCTGATTCTGGAAATGCAAGTTCAACATCAGGAGCAGGTGTTGGTGTTGGAGAATTTACAAACTTACTATACAGACCAAGAAGACCATCACGTCCAGATAACTACACAGATTCAGATTTCCTCGACTCTTTACTTTTAAATTCGAACAAGCAACAATGGTCCATTTTTGACTCAGCCCTCAAGTCATCCCGGGTTGCACTCCAAGTATGTTCAAGTGTAATATTCCTAATTGCATTCTGTCATCTTTCATCAGGTGTCTTGAAACCAGCTTTATTAATATCCTTATCTTCTGGATCAACATTACTCGGATATATATAATTTATCAAGTGTACAGTTTCTGGCCATTAGATAAAAGGATTTTTACATGTTTTTTATAACCTTCAAAAAGAACTGACGATACTGTATTTAATCTTCTCTTATCAATTAGCACCTGTTCTAAGGACATTAATGGACACAATCAGGTACTAT
>JAQIXA010001136.1:0-28587 GCA_034699045.1 Nanhermannia cf. coronata Gr-Ori-00579 | reverse complement strand
AGGGTCAACTTTGGTGTTTACATTTTTTTCGTCAGTCTTATAGTTTAGGAGGAGATGTGGATCATCCATACATCCATCCATACATACATAGACCTGAATATATACTCCCTCATCGCTAAAGCTCTGTCGGGGAAAAATGGTGATTTTAATTACAGTATACTATATAATTATATATCTTATATCTGTTTATAGGTATCAAAAGTATCATAATCATAAACCATAATAATATCTTGAGAATATTGATAATATCTTGGCAAGCATTGCATTGTCATTTATAATAATAAAAGCCTATACTATTTTTAAGAGCTTTTTTACCCTCATAGCGAAATAATACTCGTATCGTACCAACAGTTTTAAAAGACCTACTGGAATGGGATAAAAATAAGAGCTTTTAAAGCCCTTGATAGTAAGCAGTAAGTATACTAGTAGAAATATAGGCATACTAATGGTAAGTGCAAATAGAAATCATTAAAATTTTGACAAATTGGACTTTTAAGACACTTGTCAGACTTCCAATTTAGAATTAAAAATTCATAAAGTTTTTGAGACATATAAATCTTAAGAAGGAATATTTTCAAGCCTTATCGATCCAGATTCAGAAATTTATAATTGTATCTTCAACAGACAAGCCACAGTACGAGGAAGTATAGAGTCTCAAAAAGTTTTCACAAATTTTTCAAAATCAAAAGATTTTCAAACAAAATTAATCTTACAAGATTATCTTTGTGTCATGCCCATTAAAATTGCTCAACTTAGAAAATACTAGTACTCTTTATAGTATATTTAGAGTTTGGTATGTATTACAAATAAGGTGGTAGGTACTCTGCTAAATTGCTTTTAAAACACCTTAATTTATCTTGATAAGTTAAAATGCTCAATTCCCTTATGTAAACAAAGTAATAAACAAAAAAAGCCGGAAATTGTGACATAATATTAGTACAAGTACTTAGGACTTGGGTACCATTTATGTACTAGTAATATTAGTAATAAAAAGCACCCAAATACAAATTACTTGAAAATAAAACAAGTACTTACTACTTACCTGTGTATGTACTTACAAAATTCTACTTAAAATAACATGATTCAAGCCTATATTGGATTAAGTCTACTATGTATGTAGTGTATTATGTTTTGATCATGATAAATTATTTATTAAATTTATATACGTAATACGTATCTATCACGAAAGGGCAAGTTGTTTTTTTTTTAATAATTAATAAATGTCCAAAAAACGATACACCTACAACTTGACTTGGAAAATACTATACTGATTCATAGTACATAGTACATAGTACTTTCTTAAGAAAAAAACCAAAAAGTTTTAAAATTTCTCTGTAAATATACCACTACAAATGTACAAAAATTGTAGTGTTTCTAAATATTTGGATACAAATTCAGATCATATACATATATAAAGGTATGTATGTAGTTACTAAAGATTTCATGAGTTGTGAAAGAATTTCATTTGCATTTCAAGCAAAAATAAATATTTGTAGAAAACACTAGTTGAGCTCAACTAGTCAGTTATACAGTACCAGTAGGTTACTAGTTAGGATTTTATGCTTTTAAATTTACATGAAAATGGGTTGATTAAAGTTGAAGGCTTGATAAAAAATGCAAATCTCGACTTCATTTCATATTTTATAGCTCGGGCAGTGTTTTAATCTCGTTCGTATTCGTAGTACTTACAATATCTATACTGATACTGTGAACTATTGAGATTTATGTAGGGCTCTGTGGGATTAAAATAGTGAAACGAAATGAAAGGCATTTTTATCATATGGATCTTTTCCTAGTTACTTTGATAGGGAATGAGTGACATTGATAAATGGGTTAAAAAGAAGCTTTATGAAGCTAGACGATTTACTTATACGTATACTTATTAGAAAAAACTTTATCTTTTTATGTCATTTCACTATCGTATTATGTCTTATGTCGTATAGTTGAGCTTTAGCTGTAATACAGTAAGTACTTACTACTAGAGTAGGTACTACTAAGTACTTGGGTACTTTCTCCATAAAACTGGGATATTTTCTTCTTTTTTTAAAAGAAAAACTTTAAAAACTCAATCCCAATTTTATGACAATGGCGATTGGCCTAGAGCTACTTACTTGGCTTGAAACTTTATTTTAAAAAGATAAAATACCTACTAGAGTTTAGAGTGTGTTTCACATTTTACAGTCACCAGACAATTGGCCAAATGGTAAAATAACTAATTATGGTATATTTATAGATCTTAGATAATACATATAGGATTTTGGTAAGATTTTAAAAATACATATGGAATTTTTTTAAAAGATGATTATTCTCAATCTAGGATAAAATTATACAATTTGCAATCAAAATCAATGATAAGGAATGTATAAGGCTTGTAAATTTTGGGTTTTTTATTTTATGATTGCTAGGTCAGGTCAAACTTTCACTTAAAGATATTTTTCAAATTAGACACAAAAATCAAAATTTAACAATCTATCTACATATTTCTTATTTGAATAGTAAATGAAACCAAAAAAACTTTAAACTTTTACTGGTACATTTAGGTACTGTAGTAAGTGAAAATAGTAAGTAGATAGTAGATAATATAACCGAATTTTTTGTAAAGATTAAAACTTTAACTTTTGCTACACATACCCTAATCTAAAAATTTGTATTTTGAATTTAAAAAGAATTTTTCATTTGATCATTTTGCTTTTAGTACAAGTCCCTTTGAAAATTTTACAAATCCGATATTTTTCAAGACTTTGAGCTACTACCCTACTACTAGTAGTAATATAATTGTACGAGTACCTACATAATATACTTGATGAAATAAAAAATTCAGTACCTCAGCTCTGGCCAAATTCCAGTTTAAGTTTTTTTTAAAGAACCATTACTACTACTATTCCTATTCCTATCTATTTATTAGTATACCTATGAGCTATAGTAAATACTATAAGTTAGTAAGGATTTGGACAAATCCATTTAAGCAGATGGAGAAATAGTAAGGCTTAATTCCATTAAATAGAATGAACTACTTCTTACCAATACTGTTAGTAGTACATACAGTATACAAAGTGATCTAGACTAAATTCCATTTCCAAATAGTAAATATTAGGATAAGGTATTTTTTTTTACTCTTTTGTACTTTCAGGTTAAGTATCTTGCAATAAAGATCAAGATATTTATTTATCCATTTCATATCTTGAACTTTTGTGGTTTTTCTGAGATTTTTCCAACGAAATTTTCTCCAAATAGTCTAGGAAATTGGCTCATAAATGATACTTGATTACAGTATTTTTAAAGCACTTTGTAGGTACTTCTACATAGTAAAGTCCCCTTTATTGGCAAATTTCCATGAAAAAGGCCTTTTAAATATTTTCTTATTCTTTACTACTCAATTCTAGATACTATAGACTGCTAGATCTAATATTACAGTATTATCTCGCCTAATACCCATAAATGAATGTTATTATGTGATCTTCTCCAGCAGAATAACTAAATAAAAAAAGAAACTACTCAAAAAAAAGTTAAAAAAAATACAACAAAAGAGAACCTGTTGAAGGAAAAGCCCTATGGAATAAATAAATAAATCTCAAACTCGAACAAATACTCGTAAAAAATAGAGCCCTCATATGAGAATTTGAGATCAAAAAAAGCAAAATTGTTCACTACATACATAGAAAAAATAATTACAAATATCAAAGTTATGAAAGGTTGAAATATAAAAAAAAAAGTTTTTTCATCTAAATCTAAATTAAACAAACTGAGATAGAAATCCTAACTACTAAAGCACAGTAGCATTTTTCAAAGAAATCCCTTAAGGGTTTCTCTACAAATTCTGAACAAATATGAATTTATACTTTTCTAAAGCTCTCATTGTCCTAGTAGGTACTGGCTATAAGTATATTACAAAAGAAGTGTGAAATTTAAAAGGATTTATAAATAATGAAATTGTAATTTCTGACACAAGCCTCATATCATAATGAATAGTAGTACAAGTATTAGGCTCATACGCTAATTATACAACTAAATAATTTAAAATATGAAAAAGGAATTTTAATTCTAAAGTCTCTAATAAGAGTCTTTAGAATTAAAATATGTACCAACATTTACATTTGCTCATTGTCTTTCTTAAATAAATATCGTGGTGGTAGAATCTAAATATAGTTTTTAAATGCCTTAATTGTGGAATGTACTATAGTCGAATGTATAGGTATTTTGTTCTAGTTTTTTGTGTAATTTCGGTAGGAAATACATTCATTTTAGACCTTTCTCTGCTAATATTTTGAGGTTTTTTTTGTGAATATACATTTTTCTAAAGGGCATTTCTACATATCTAGATTCTACTAGATATATAATAGGGGATTCATGCGCTTCTCGGATTTTTGCTTTAAATCAATTTTCAGATCTCCGAATTTGCACTAGGATAGGATAGAATAGACCTTGTGTATACTATATGGTAGTACTTTTTAAGGACAAAATGTATTACACTACTACCAGTTGTAGTAATATCTAGTATGTATGTCAGTATATATGGTAGTAAAAAAGCAATAGTTTAGTTTAGAGATATATTTAACTGGATATAGAGTTAAGTATCTTGATATGAGAATTGAGACTAGAAATAGAAAATACTGGTACTGGTACTGGTAATGGTAGGGTTCTTTTTAACTTACCAAAATACGATATATCTAGTTTGGAGAAAGTTTTGAAAAAAATCCCATCTGCTTTCTCCCATCTACTTCAGAGTTGAATTGGCCATAAGACCTACTACATTACACTAGAACATTGTACACTATTATACTCAAGTACCTACTACTGATATTTTACACAAAATTCGAATTCAAAATTCTTATACTTAAATAGTACAAGAATTTCACAAGTGAAAGTCATATACTACTGATATGACTTGAGAATTTGATACAAAGAACTCAAAAAAAAATCTGAAAGAAAAAGTCAAAACCAATTCACAAATCCTTTACAGTTTCGAAATTTAAGCCTTGCGAAAAGTTCTTGTATCACTTTCATCGTATCACATCACAGCCAAACTCACTATTAAATGGGGGGTAAAAGTTTTTCTTTTTTTATCACCAAGAAGGATTATCTATCCAAGTAAATTATATTTTATGTTGTCCGACCACAAAAGTTCACTTTTTCCCAACAAAACCATCACCACCACCGGGAAAATTCATCAAATTCCACCAGTATCAATACTACCAGTAGTAATTGGAGAAATACAAGAAGAAATTGTAGAGATTAGGGTTTTATTCAACGAATACTTGAGGGAAAACAAGCAAGTTGTAATCAAGAGATTGGAGGATTTATAAGGAATGGATTTTGAAAGGGTTTCTAGGGCTTGGGGATTTATTCAGTTGGTAAGAAAAACCGAAATAAATAAAATGAATATTAGAAAACAAGTATTTTGAGTAAGTAGTTTATTTTTCGATAAGAACAAGAACTAATCTAAATTCTAAATAAAAGTAACTTCTACATACTACTATGTTAGATACTCTATTTGAGATGTATATTGATGGGTTAGGTATCTTTTTTTCTGAATTTTTGACAGCTCTCAATTTATATTTAATCGAATTCTCAGTTAACCCATTTGAGAATATGATAAAAATACACAAATATAGGCATAGGTACATTCATGTTCTTATAGATTTCACAAATACCTGGATCATTTTCTAATATTTTTGACCCTGAGAATAGTATTATTATGCTATTAGATTCATGACTCGTATTTTTAGCTTTTGAGAAGATTTTTATCAATTTGAAATAATTTATTCGCTATTAGATTGTAAAAAAACATTTTAAAGCTTAGAAATTGCAAAAATAGCACAATTTTAGGTTTACCTAAATTTATAAATACGACAGTGCAAATAAAGAAATATTTGAATTTAGATATGTTTCGCATTTACAAAAGGAGCTCTCAATAAAATTTGATCCAACTTTCAAGCTCAAGGCTCAATATACTCGTAATAGTTTTAATTTCAAATATGTAAATTATAAAAGTTTGTGTATATTTTTACAACTATCCGTAGATACCTAGTACCTATACATTGTATATACCATAGTAGAATTTACTCATAGAATGGTTTATATATTCAAACTATATTCTAACTAGAATTACTCATGTTTTATTACAGGTTAAAGATAAAATTTATAAAAAACTAGCAATAAAAGTATTATACGGTACTAGCTATAGCTATAGGTAGAAGAAAGTTAGATTAAAACTTCTTTTTATTCATTTTTCTTGAAACTTTTCTACTACTGATAGTAAGACTAGAACATACCTATAGTTTTTAAATAAACTATAATATATAATATAGAGTATAATACATAAAATATCGTAGGAAAACTACTTAGAGTTTGAAGCTTGAGGTATCTACCAAAATGAAAATCTCAAATGTCTAAATTTATTTTTACGTTGATTAGATTAGCATAGACTTCCAGACAATTGAATTCTATTTATAAGCATCTTTCTTTTTGTGCATTCCAGGGATCCTCACTGGTTCTGTCTTTAACACTTGTGACAATTTTAGCAATCTATGGACTATCTAATACACCTTTGATAATAAATATTGTTATCGGGATTTGGATCTTCAATGAAATTTACAGTGTTTTCTGTTGTATCGTGCTTTTCAAAGCTCTGAAACAGGTAAGAACTAGCAACATTTGTAAAAATTTGTAATATAAAAATACGATATAATCATCTTTCATTCTAAAATCATTCTAATTATTGCAGAGAGAAGTCAAAGTCTTTTATATCTGGTTTGCTACTGAAGCTGTCTATGTGTCTATTAAATTTATTCTACTCACAATCATTGTTTTCCAAAAGGTAAATTTTAGAAAAAAACTTGTCATTTTGTATTCTAATGTCCAATACGATAGTAATAGCAAGACCATTAGTACTAGTCAATAAAAACCAAAAAAAAAAAGAATTTCTAAATAACCTGAACAAACTCTAATAAAATCCAATATATACTGTAATCTAAAGATATTGATATTCTAAAGCCTTTTAAATACAGTTATTTTACTGATTTATGCTTTGAAATTTAAAATTCTAAGAAAAAATTCAAATTTTTTTTCCAGATAAACCTTATAGGATCTCTGGCTCTGTTAGTAGTGAATGCCGTGTTCCACATTTCGTTCTTTCTCGTGGTCATGATCTTTAAAAAACACATTTCTGTGACTTTTTACGACCCATCAGTACATCGTATCCACGACCTTTAGTCGTCGTAAAAAACCTCGAGAAAATTTGACTTTGAACTTGCTTCATAATCGTAAATTACATTATGTAATAGTAATAATCTTACATTTATGTTTATGTGTATGATAACGATTAAGAATCAAACTATTAAAAATTCTATTGAAATATGATACATCTGATAATACCATAATATATTTGTGTATTACAACTAACTACCGATAAAACCATTAAAAAAGGCCGTAGAAAACTCGTATAAATGTAAAAGCTCGTAAAATACACAAAAGTGCTTAAATACTAAAGTATATTACCCACTTGTACATCGAATTCAAAAGTGCAGTATCAACAAAAATGAGGGATAGTCATCTGAATCATATGAAAATATAAATATTTACAAAACTTTTTAATCTAAATACTATTATATTTATTTATAAATGTTTACTTCCTATTACTACTACTATTAGGTACTTTAATATCTGTAGGCAATTTTATCAAAAAAAGTCGACAAATGCCCTTAAAAAATGAAAAAGTTCTCTAGTGAAAGTTCTTCAAAAAAGTTTAAAATTCTAAATAAAAAGTGTGATCTCATCTGTATCTATCATAAAAATGGGCACAGAATTTGATTATCTTGTTATAAATCTATTATTGTTATCATATAATATAAAAAATTCTATTTATATTTATATTTCTATCATGTTAAAAATCAGGTTTATTTTTGCTATTTGTCTTAGCAGTCAGTATAAAAAAGCAGTATTACAATGCTACAAAAGTCTATCAAGTAATCAGAGTAATCAGTAATCAGTACATATAAAATACAAAAAAATGTATCTATTTAAAAAATAGTTGAGAATTATATAAGTAAATGTCAGAATTATACACAAAAGTCAAATCAAATCTAATCAAAAGAATTAAAAAAGATTATATATATTCTAGTATTATTAAAAAACTGTAAAAGATTATTAATGCTAAAAAGTTTAACTTTGTAAAGCAATTGTATATTATAGTAGGTAGATTATACTTATGTAATATTAGTAGGTAAGTATAAATTCTCTGAAATTTTAATGATTATAATCTCACAAATTAACTTCTAAATAGTTTGTGGGGTGATTTAAAACTTGAAAAAAACCGAGCATTTGATTAAAAATGTGCCTGAACTGAAAAAATCTAAAAATCTAAAAAATTTCAATTTTCTACTTTTTTTTATTTCGCAAGAGTTGACAGATTTGGCTTTAATTTGGCATTTTCAACAGCTTTGGCTTTATGTTAGGTTGGTTATTTTTATGACAGGATCCAGGTGGGTTTAAGTGAATGCTTACTGACCATAAATAAATGCAAAAAAATCTCAAACTCTAAACTAAGAAATAGCATTAGTATCATAATATGGAGAAAGTAAAGTGAAAGCACTGGGATTGTAAAAGTAGCGATATAAATGATAGTCAGTCAAATCTCAAACTTAAATCCCAGTTCTTAAATTTTGACTTTTCTTTTACTTTCTCCAGTTGTATCAACATAATGTACTTTTTTTATTATATGTCTTTTGACAGTGTCAAGTTGTAAAGGCGTAGATACTACTGTATAATGCAAAATGTGTAAGGAAAGAACAAAGTACTTACAATGTATGTGTTCCTACTATCGTATTTGACTTTTAAAATCTGAATAATTTATTGAAAACATGAGAAAAGGATTGATTTCTCGAGTTCTTTTTATTCTAGAACTAGACATTTTTTTCTATTATTAAATGTACGAAATATTCAATTTAAATTATAGGCCTAATGCTTGTACTAGATTAGTAAAAAATAGAATATTGTTAAGTATTCAGAATGTAGGACAAGTATTTTTCAACGACTTAAACTTTCTCTAGTTCTTTTATTTTGTACAAATCATCAATTGTGACCAGCTTTGAGAAAAGGATACAAAACTTTCAGCTTTTATTTTGCAAAAAGTATCAAAAAATTGCTAAAATATGATATCTATTCCAAAGGTATCTATTATGCTAACTATTTTAAGGTATTTTAGGGGGCCTTAAGTTTCCAAAACTTGAAAAAATCGAAAAAATGAAAATTCTAGGCAATACTTCAACTTTGATAGTATTGATTAATATAGAAAAGTGCATAAAAATTCTTATTTGCCTGAAATATCAATCCTCTAAAATCAAAAATTCTTGAAAATTTTTATCAAATTCTATTTCTAATTATTACAATTTTAAGATTCATAACAGTGAGATAAGAATCAAAAGTTTTATTGAGAAATACAAGGCATAAAAATGATGAAATATGATCCATTTTCTAACTAAAAACAGTATATTTTACTCACTCTCTCAAGTTTCCCAAAACTCACTTGAAGATCCAAACCAAACATTTTTTTTTTCAAAATTCCAATTTCATTTTGTTATACAAGTAGGTACACATACACAAGTAATACAAGAATGTATCTTGGTGTCTGGTTCTGGTTTAACTCAGATTCAGATACAAAGTATACCAAGGACCCATAGTACATAGTATAAGAAAAATAGGAATTTGAATCCTTCTTACAGGCAGACTACAGACATTGTAAGTCTACAATGTATGTATAAGGACAAAGTATAGGGCCAAGATCAGTAGAAATATTTGGTCAAAGTTGCGCAGAAATGTAGTTATATTAAAAATCAATACTTTCTCCGTGTGTACTAGTACTACCCATTATTCAGATATAGGTACAATGTAATAGTAGTACATAGTACTCGTATGTTTGGGTTTCAACTTGTTCCATAAAAATTATATAAATACAGAAAGGACTCTCGTACTGTAGGGTACTACAGTACTATTTATTATTTTGAAAATCTTATAATTGTATCATAACACTTGGAATAATTTACAATTTCTACTTATTACATTGGGACAACTTGTACAAATTATCCTAATCGTAATGTAGGACACAACCGGGTAAAACTCCTACTAAATAGTTCAAGTAGACCCAAGTATCACATACACAAATTATACAAATTCAAGTACCATTATCATAAAAAACCCAATAATTTGACCTTGTCCATATATCCATATAAATACATATCACTCAAGTCAAAACATATCAGGTATCAGGGGTAAAGTCATTAAAATTAAAATAAACTCGTAAATTCGTACTTTGTTTTCAACTACGTCGTTCAATTGGACATTCTGCCCTTATGTTATGGGGTTTATTTGTATCGCCAAATTATGGGGTAAGTTCAAGTTTGATTTGACTATACTTATACTATAAGATAATTAGATTTTTGATAATAAAATTACAAACTACGAGTACTACTGATAGAGATATACCTAACTAGTATGTGTACGTATCAGATATTGATTAATTTTCTGTTGATTTTAGCACTGTTTAATGTGGTAAGTTTGTTTTGAATTTTGAAAATTGGATTATTTTTGAGGTTTCGAGTTTCTATATTACATTTGATTGAAATAAATTTAAAATTTACAGATCGCTTCATCCTCATTGGTTTTTTTGATACTTGTGTCTGCCATTTTTAACATTGGAGAAGTATGGACTAATTACGAATATGAAATACTTATTTTAGGTAATCAAATTATAAACTTTAACTTCCAAATATAGACCGATAGACCTAATTTTGACTTTTTTTGCAGTTATTTACCTTATGATGAACGTTATCTCATCCTTGATTTTATTAAATGGATTAAAAACTGTAAGTACCCAAAATGCGTAATAAAATTTCATTGAAAGCTTTATTATTGTTTGTAATAACTATAAAATGGTATATTTATCGATTTTTTTGTAGAAAAATGGAAGTTTAATACTCTTTGGATGGTACCTTTATTATGAATTAATGCCAAAACTTGTGGAGATTTAATATGGTTTTTTGAATATTTCAGGCTTGTCGTTGAAGGTGCTGTATTTTTTGCGAAATTTATCTGTTTCTGTTTTATTATTTATGGGATTTCGGATGAAATGTCTAATTTTCGAATAACAATCCCCGTACTACTTTTGCTCACAAACTTAGGTACCTACTCAAGTATAAAAACCTCTTTATGGATTTTATCTAAATCGAACTATTTAAAATTTTTAAAGGATATCATCTGGCATTCGTTTGGGCCGGCTATAAGTGTATTTTAGAAATCGACGAGGAAATCGAAGAAGAAATTCGTAATTTAAATCGAAATAATCCAGGTAAAGAATTTTTGAAAGTGAAAGCACGGTGAAAGTATGTTTGTAATTTTAATTTTTGATTTTGCAGAACCTCATATGTTACATAATTATAATTTCGATTATGAATATCAACAGCAGCACCTGCTTCACCAACAAGAACACGTAAATGACCTTTTATTAACTTTTTATTTTAATTAATTAGTGTATGCATTTGTTTGTCCTCTAACTTTCAAATATAACTTTGAAAAATATCATGACGTACAATACGAGTAGTTTCCATTCGCCTTAATTTCCATCCAAATTACAAAATTTACAAATTCCAAATTCCAATAAGCGATCTTAAAGACGGTACAGTGAGGTTTTGGTTAAAAGTTAAAATGTTATTCTGCTCTAATCACTAACTAATAGCAAATACCAAGTTACCCACTAATCGTAAGTTCTAAAATATATTCCATGATCATGATTATGATATACGTATAATTATAGTATTTGAAATACAATGAGATCAATCAATTTATCAAAGTATGATAAAGCAAGTGAAAGTGACCATTAAAATTAGGCAATTTCAAAATGTGAATACTTATATTCTATATGTACGATTCTTAGAAAATATGCCATGTAACTCTACCCTTTTTAAAATTTTATCAAAGTTTTTACTCAAAGTGAATAAGCCTGTTTCTTATGGTTCATTTTTAGTCTCAAAAACTCATACACATATATCGAGCTACTACAATAAAAATGAAAGTTTTTTAATCCATTTTTAAACTTTCCCATTAAAAAAAGTTTTTAATTGATTGTAGATAGGTTACCTATATAAATATATTTTAAAATATAAGAATATGTCTTATTTATTTACAAAGTATTCCATTAACTTCTAGTATGTAATTCTAAGGTTATTTTTAACTATAGTTCCAGCAAATTGAGGCAGCTCGAGCTCGACACTATAGCCAACCTCAACAGACAACATCTACAGGGCAACAAGGAGCAGATCTTATAACCAATGTCAATATAAACAATGATAATATTATGACTACATCTACTACTACTACTACGGCTAATAAAAATAGTCGTAGATCAAAAAATCCTTTGGGCGAAAGGAAAATATGATTTTTCTATAGGGATACATAATAGTATCTTACCATATTATTCGTACTATAATTTCAGACAGGGCTGGATCTTGTTTTCTTATACTTATATATCTCCACTACTATAAGTATTTACTATTACATCATTATTATCTTACCAATTCTAGGCATAAGTTACATAAAATACATAGAATTTGGTAGAAATATTTTCTAAAGATTGTGATATCTCAAAACGTACCTTTACATAGATATTATTATGTAGAAAGTACTACTAGTAATTGACCCATTAACTATACCAATATCAGTATCAATATCAATATCAGTATACTCAATATTTCAAAATAGTTATCTACTTACCTTATACATAGTGAGAAAGCTGTAAAGACAGAAAGTTTAAAAAACTAAAATCGTAGCCTTCAAATTCAAATTATTATAAATTTAAGGATTATCTAAAGTAAGGACTAAATATTCAATTGAATCGAACATATCTTAAATCTGAACCTTATTAAAACATATCAATTCACAATCATAAAACTTATACCTATAAATTATACTTATAAATGATAAATTACTTATATGAAAAGTATTACTATTGATATTCAGATTATATGGAGTATCAGTAATCGTTGCATTTCGACCCATTAATAAACTAAATTGATGTTTTCGCTTAATTTGATTAAGTTTTTCAAAATGATTGGAAATAACTGTACTACTATAATTAATTGATTTTTTATACTTATACTTATGTATTCATGTGAATACATCTAGGTACTATTACTAATTCGATAGATAATTGAAATATTAATATATTTCGATAAAAAACTGTTCAAAAAATGCTTATCGTATTTACTATACTTATACTATTGTTATTAAATTACTAAAATATTATGCCAGAACATATTATAAAAATTTCTCAACATATCAACAGATATAGACCGATATTAGTAATGTAGAAAATTATGGAAAAGTATTGATAAATAGAGTTAAAATAATGTAACCTACCAAATAAGTAAGTTTAGAAAAAATGAATAATCATACCATTTAGACGCTAGAAAATGTAAGTATTTATCAATTATCATAGATATGAACTAAACTAACTACTATGCATTTAAATTGATAAATTATAATAAAAATATGTTAAAAATTTGATTAAAATTATGAAAAGTTCTTTATATGAAATTTTTAGGCTTGAATTTTGAATTTTGTCAAGTAATTTTATTCATCTAGTAGTAGTGCTAGTAGATATAGGTAGTTGTAAACATCTTGAATGGTTTTATAAACCATTTCAAAATCTTTTTTCTTATTTTCCTGTGAGTAGTTAATTTTGAAAGACTTTGTAAATTATCAATTGAGCATTTACTTGATAGGAGAAAGTATATTTAAATTTTTCTAAAGCATTAATTTGAGTAATTGTGAATCTGAATTATGTAGAAAATTTCTATATTTTAGAGCCAGAATTTTGTAAGTAATTCTACACTATTAGCTAATGAATGAACAAAAGATTTGCAATTAATTCTAAATGGCTCAGCTGAAGCTGGCAAAATTCGAGTTATTCATGCATTTGTCAGCTATGTTTTATTATTACTACTACAGTAGAAGATTCAAAATAAACGTCCTTTCATGTAGGTACTAGTATTCTATTCTAATGGTAAGTACTATTCAATAGCAGAACTTCTAGCTCAAAAGTTGATTCTAAAAGTTATATACCCTACCCATATCTCTCTTTATTTAAATTTAAAATATGGAGTTAGTTTCAAAATTCTTTACTCTCCAGACCGACATTTACCAGTCAATTGTTACAAATTACACTTGAGCCAAATTCATACTGAGCCAATATATCTATTCTCAATTTAAATACCGTATAACCTCTATATAAAGTACGCAGCTTTTCATTAAGTAGTAAAAATACAATACAAGGTAAGAATTAAGGAAGATTTTAATAAATATTTTTGTCAAATTTCGAATCCAGAGCAAAATTTTTATCTTGGCATCTAAATCTTATAAAATATATTATTTTCAAGAAAGGCTTTTTTAAATTTAGTTATAAATCAGGATCTATTGTTCGAGTTATACAGCCAGAATACTGATATACTTATTTTAAAATCTTACAAATAACTACAGATCCCCATAAGACAAGTAGCTTTATAAAGAAATTTTGCTGCAAAACCTTTGGATAAATTAAAATGATTTCGAATTTGAAATTAATCAGGCGAAAGAGAAGAAAAAGACCAACTTTATTTTCAGTTTAGGAATCCTATTCAGTTAGTATAGTAGGTAGGGTACATATGGTCTTTGTAAAATAACAAAATTCAATTTTAAAATTTCTCAGAATTTGGGTCAAAGCTCAACCCCCTTACAATAGTATCAAAAACTCTACTACCTAATATACCTATTTAGCCCTTAAAATAGAACAAAAACTAATAGAGTACCATACTACAAGTACATAGGTAAAAAAAGGTAATTCTAAACTTTAAATGTAAATATTATTTTAGAATTCGGATGCATAGTTTACATAATTTTAACCCACATTTCACAATGTAAATATTTGTTTTAATTTGCAACTTTTTTCAATTCTGATCTTTTACTATACTACATTACCTTCAAATTAAATGGGATATTTTAGAGCTCTAAAATATAACAAAAAACTACTCAAAAATCGGAAAAAGTTCATAAAATTGTACATTTACACCCACTAGATCTTCAAAGATAGGTATTTACTATGTATGTAAGTAGTAAATAGAACTATGAAAGGTAAGCAAGTAACAAATTCTTTAAGAAAAAAGTTCATTAAAATTCAACAAGCATTTCGAGAGCTTCAAACTTCAACCTTTTGTTCTCAATTCTACATTTTTTCAAGATCTCTTACCTAAAATACATTCTACTTCTAACTACTAATACTAGTATTAGGTGCCTACTATGTGTGTGTACTAGTAGGTACCTACCTACTGAATAGAATATTGATATTGACTTTCAATTGAAATTGAAACTAAATCCATAAAAAGGCCTTTTTATTTGCACTGCAGATTGCTCAAAATCCTTCTATCAGTACCAGTACCTAAGTACTATACAAAGTATAATCCATACCAAGCGGATATTTACATTTTGTATTCATAACCTAAACCTAATGTAAATACATCGAGATTTTATTCATTTCTCCGGATATTTATAAAGTAAAAGATTTTTTTCAACAAAAAAATACTAAAAATACTGATATGTAATTTAGATCCGAAATTGACATGACACATTGACAAGGCTAGGCGTTGACTAAACTTGCATATAAAAAACTTGGAAAATCTGCAAAAAAAGTTGACATTTCTCAAGACATGCTGGATCACAAGGAGATCTTTGTTTGCATACAAACTTTTGTTGTAAATGTAGAGAAAGAAAGCTTTATTTTGTGTAGTTTTTCTAGTACTACTGTAATATGTATTGTAGATTCATGCTGCACCTAGTACAAGAGTTTCGAAATACTTGGAAATACTTTGTATAAGAAGTATATTGTATTTTATACTAGGGATTGTAGTAAGGGATATTGAAGAAAGTAGTGGAAAAAAGATGATTAGATCCTATATTGTGTAAAGGATACTAGTAGTACTACTAGTAACAGTAGTACATGTGTGAAACGCGCAAGGTCTCAAAAATATAATTTTATATGGTTCATGGCAATGGATCAATAATTTTGTTGGCAATTTATACTTTTTCTATCTTTTATCCGTCTATCTTTCTGTTACATAGTACTAGTCCTGGTTCGATTAAATGGTCACCGAAATAATAATAAAAAATTTGGGCAAAAAAAATTGCAATTCTAAGCACATACAACAATTGTGACAAAATTGTATAAATCAGTACAAGATAGTGTAGTAGACAAGTACTGAGCAAATACAAATACAAAGAATTAGTTGTAAAAAAAGGATCAGAAATCACAAGATTCATTGCACTTTACGGTCATGTATAGATTTGGATTTGTTGGAAAAAAGTTAAAAATCAATTTGGACAGATCAAATGGCTTATAAGATCTGTAGTTTTATAAGTTAATACTTTTAATATTTAAGATATTAGAGACAATTAGAATTGACTACTAACAATTAACAATTAGAAAATGTGCAAGTGTAAGATTTTCGCAGAAGTTTGGGGAATTCTTCAATTGGTGAGTCATTTTTGTAGATTTTTGGATTAATTTGTAAGTCTAAATTGTTTGTTATATTTTAGGTGATATCATTAATTGCCATTGTATTAGCACTTGCGACTATAGGTAAGATTTCAAAAAAATTTGACATTCGCATGCAAGAGATTCTTAACAGGAAATGGAATTTTTTTCTTTTGTTTAAATTTTTAGGTGCAAAAGAACTGTACAATTCATTATTTGGGTAAGTGACATATCAAATATGATAGGACATGATATGATAATAAGGTTGCTGGAATGATATGATTTACTAATTAATGAATTTAATTTGATTTTGTAGGACTGAGGTGTATAATTTATATGGTTGCTGGAATCTAATAATCAACTTGTTCAGCTCAATATATTTGATACTCGCCATAAGATATGTATGTACAAAATCAATAAATCTCATAGTGCCAATATACCTTACATATCTATATACTCGTACTATAAATATACTATATTATGGAGTAGATAGTTCTTATTTTCCTATGAGATCACTGTTAAATGTTAAAAATTTAAGAATTAAAAAAGATAATCAAAGGATTAATGATACTTAAAAGCTCAAATTTTGATAAAATCTCAGTTAATTCCATTCAGAATGTCTAACGAATAGCATGATTAATGCATGCCTACCACTACAGAAATAATTAAAATTTCTACTTCTAATACCTAACTATTTAAAAAAAATTTAAGTTCCTTATATTTGTAAAGTACCTAGATACTTAGAAATTATTTCAATTTCAAATTCTTGTAAACTCTTGTAATCTTTCAACTTTCAGAAAATTACTTTACAGTTAGAGTTCATTAACTTAAAAATAAAACTAATTTCTAATTAACATTGCTCAGAGTATTTCTCTATTAACCTACAAGGCATGTAGATAAAGAAAAAAATTAGTAAATTTTTAGAGATTTTTAAACTTGTAAACTTTAAATACAAAGAATATTTATTTATCTTTACTAGTAGTATTTAATATTTAATAAAGCTAAATAGATAGATATTTTTTAATTGCTGGCTACTTATACTTATGAAATACAAGTATGGTACATTTAGTAGCTACATGTAATGCTAAATGCTAATATAATTTTTTAATTTGATTTTTTTGTAAATTTTAGAGAAATGAACGAATTTTTGTTGCCTGGCTCATACTCGAGATCTTCCAAATTTTAGGTACGTAAACTTACATTATCTTCCAAATTACGACTACTTAAAACACCGACACTTTCATTAGTTAACTACTTTGATAGTTAAACTAAATTAAATTTTAAATTAAATTACAAAAAAACGAGTATTTTTGAATTTGGTAGGGGGGAATTCATAAATTTAAAATTAAGATGGAATGTTAATTGTCCTATATCTCTACATAATTTGAATAAATATAATTTTGATATAAAATAAAAAGAGGAAATGTTTCAAAATGATCTAAAGATATATTTATATGAAAAAATTGAGATTTATTTATAACAATGACAGCTTTTGAAAGCCTTTTAATACCTTATCTAATCATTCTAAAATCTTAAATCATTCATATAAACAGCAAAATTGACTCACATCGGTGTAATCTACTACTATCTACAAAATCGAGGAGAAAGAATTAATCCATCGACATTTCCAATTGAAATTATCTTAATTTCCCTATGTAAGCCAACTATCTAATTTACTAAATTTTGGATACCTAAGTAGGATATATTATGTATTTCTTGCTAATAAACTTGAACATTTTTCTAAATTTCAGGTTACCATCTAATATTTATTCTGGTAGGAGTCAAAGCTAAAAATGAAATTGAAAAGGAAAATTATCTTATGGCTCAATATCACATGCCAGTACATCTCTAATCTCTAACTTAAGATTTCATTCACAATGAACATAAGGCTAATATAATCTACAAATTATTTTATTTAAATCTGATTTATGAATCTACAAAAAAAACTCTATTGTAATAAGTCTCGTTTATTAGTAAAAGTATCAAGTCACGATTAGGTTTATAAAACGCAATATAAAATGCAAGGTTCGGAATTTGTAATGTGTCAAAAGTACCAAAAAAAATGGTTTTTTTACTTGAAAAAGATATTTAAAAATGACATAAAATACGTTATATAAAAGTGTATTTGAATTAAATTAGAGTTAGAATATTATATAGATAGGTATAGTACGAGTATAGTTAGTAAGTAAAGATCAATTTAAGTAAGTACATAATATTGTATTTATGTCAGTAAATAGTCCATTATGATAGAATTATTTATTTTAAAAGCATGAATCGCTTCTTAAAAGTTGAAATACATCGATATTCCTTTATATTTTTTTGTTACCTTTACCAGACTCTATATAATTACCTTTAATTATCTATGTGAAATATATTGTACGGATATTTATTACTTAATTATTATAAAATGTAAAATATTTTAAAAGACTTTTAGAAGTAGGTAGTTTAAGAATTTTGACTTCAAGTGAGCAAATTATGATTTTTAACAATAAATACTATAATTATCATTATTATACATTTTCAACGTAAAGTAAGTCTCTATAAATATGAATGTTGAATTGTAAATTGCCTTCAATGGATCATAAGATTGTTTTTTTATAAAAATTATAAGTTCAAAGTTCAAAGTTTAAATAAAAAAGGAAATGTTTCAAAATGATCGAGATATTGTGTTTGTATATAAAATTTAGATTTATTTATAACAATGAGAGCTTTTGAAAGCCTAATATGTAGTAAACAATGATTGGATATTATTACAATGTATAACATTATTAAATTAGGAGCGAGAATTTGATATTTTTTACGGTCGAACATTATCTAAAATCCAGCTTAGATAAGATCTTGTTTTCGTATACACAACTATCAATAAAAAAGAATAGAATAGAATGATTTTAGAAAATAGTCAAATTTTTGAATTTAAAATTTTACCTGGAGCATCTCCCTAAAAGTTAAAAAAATCATCAAAAAAATCAAAAACATTTTAGAATAAATTTTACTACTGATTATCCTAACAAAGGGAGACTTAATTAAGCGATTATACAGATAAATAATGATTTGATATAATTTTCCTTTGAATTCTTAATATAACTAATGTAGGGTACTTAACAGTAATAGCACAATTCAAAATTTCCTTTATCATATAAATATTAGTATATTTTCAAGTTTAAAATTTCCCAAATTTTGTAGATTTTTAATGATTACTGAAGAGTCTGTCAATGTGCTCGAAATCCCATTTCAAAAATTTTGAAACTCATTTTTTATTCATAATAAAATGCCTATTTGAAAATCTTTGAAAAAAATTGGACTTTTTTCTCTTTGAAATTTTAGAATTCAATTGAGCTTCCATAATTTTATTTTTTAGTTTATCTTTCAGTCTTTTTTATGAAAAACTACAATGTAGGTTGTAAGTGGACACTTCTAATCATAAAGATTAAAGAATGTTTTGCATTATAAAATTGATTTCAAATCTATATCTATCAGTATAATGAGGTTTGATCTGATATTTGAACCTTAATCACTGATTCTGAATTTGATATAAAATGCTCGAAAATATTAAAATTTTCAAACTTTTCTATAATAATCTACTCTTATTATTGAAAGTTACTTTTCAGTAGTAAGATTTTACATTTCAAGGTTTTTAACGAATTCGATAAAAAACATTAGCAAGTTAAATCACCGTTTAGGTTATAAAAAATCTCCCCTTAAAGTTAAAATACACTGTAGTACCTGTCCACATTTAGCTCGTCCAAAAGAAACAACGCCTAAAAAATTTCGAAAAAATAAGGTTTTAAAAAGAGATTTTAAATTTTATAAGTTTGGAATTACCGATTTGAAACTGTCTGGGTGTTTTCTTTTCAGGACTAGCTGCAAGAACAAGGGGTCCACCAGAATCTCCCTAAATAAGCATGTCAATTTGATATTGAAAATTGAAATTTTACAAAAATTTAACCAAAATCAGAAACGAACCTGACAGCTGTCATGACCTTTCTCGCCACCACCACAAATCTAAATAAAATAATTATTAAAAAACCCAGAAATAAGTAAAAACATTGTATTTTTATCAAAAATTTCACTTTTTGAAATCTTAGATTTCTTAACTTAGGTAATCAAATAAGTGAAAATTGAAATAAGAACTTCATTACAAATATTATATTTACAAAATCTTTGTTAGAATTTTGGTTTTTACCTGTTTATTCGTTAGATGCATTCCTTTATAAGCATTCTGACATTGTGAAATTGATAGCAGTGGAACTTTTACAAACTTTTTAATCAAAATATTAATTTAATTAAGATTATCCAGTCAAAATTTCAATTTTAAGATTTCAAAATATACCTGAAGGGTTGAACTGCCAACATTCTCCTCATTATTTGTCTTACCCCAGCCAGACACCTAATTACAGCAAAATTTGCATAAAATTTTGATCAAAAAAATCTTAAAAATTTGATAAATTACAATTGCATCAATTGGGTTATTGTTACTCGGTTCCTCAAGATTTCCCTTTAGATTATAAGCCTTGACAAATGGCAAGCAAATTGGCCGAGTAAAATCTACAAATTTTGCAAAAAAATTGTTATTCAAGGTGACACATATTTATGCATAATATGGACAATGACAATGAATTTTACGTCAGAGTCATAATCAAACCTGTCTAACCTGATCTTTCCAAAAATAATAAAAAATTACATGTAAAATTGTATGACTTATAATTATAATATATGCATGTAACTTTAAATCAATTTAAAATCTTTAGATTAAAAGTAAAATCACTTTTGTTTTGGATTTTAGATTAGTAAATCCAAAACCTACAAAAGTATTTAAATATTCTCATCGAACTTTAGCTAATTTCCCAGTCCTAATTTCCATTTTCCAAGCAATTATTGCACAATTCAAGAGTTATGAAATCTGTTTATTTCTGTACCTATATAATAGTAATTGTACAACTGATATTTTACGAGATAAATGGTAAGCTTTACATAATTATAACTACGATAATACGTAGATACTTTTGTAAGCATGTATTTACTGATACATACAAAGTACTTTAAAATCAATTTTTGTTTTTGAAACCTAGGTCAAGGTCTTTTAGGTGGACTATTAGGGGGTAATGATTGAAATTTTGCATGGTTTTTACAAAAAATGTATAAATACATGGTTTTAATAGGAGGAAATAAGAATAAAAATACCGGAAATAGTGGAAATAACAATAATAAGGGTGGTGTCAACTTAAATGTGGACCTATTAGGACTTCCAGTTAATTTAAATTTGGGAGGTGGAAACGGAAATAAAAAATCATCATCAAATAGTGAACTTGAGTCGAATCGAAATGATAATTGTAGACCACCCAATGATAAACACCGACCTTGTCCACCAGACAATTTTTTACGGAATATTGGATTAGGTAAGCCTATTATTAAAAAGTAAAATTATAGGTACCTTAAATAACTCTATTTTATAGCATGGGATTTACAGCATTACAATTCCTCTGGAGTTTTTATACCCTCACAAAATCCTAACTCGAAAGAAGAACCGCGATTTTACTATCTTGGATATCAACAAGTACTCGTATCTACTTCTCTAATGATTTTATGATAATATTTTTGCATATTTTGAATGATTTTAGGCTAATACAAATTATGGAAATTGTAAAACACCCAAAGATATCAGGGGCAAATGTCGACATATTGAACATTGTGTTCTAAAGGATTTTCAAAATGATTATCAAAAATTTCTACAGTATGCATGTGTAATCGAGGGGACTTATATTGGAACTTGTTGTCCCAAGAAAAAGAGACCTGAACCTTTTCCAAATTTTAATCAAACGGATACAAGTAATACAAGTAATGAAATTACTATTATAACAAAATTCTTGATATAAGACCTTCCACGGCTTTACATTCTTGGACTTGGAAAAAAACTTGTTGTCCAAGTTTTAATCAAACAGATACTTATATCTAATACAAGTAATAAAAATACTCTTACAGATACTACAAGTACCAGTACCAGTACGACTAAAGCTCCAGATATTGATATAAGACCTTCAAAACCAAAATTTCCACCTTTCAAACTAATCGGAGATCGAATTTGTGGCGTTTCTGAAAAACAAATCTCGCGTGTAGTTGGTGGTCGAAAAGCAGAGTAAACATCTACCTCAATTTTTATGTCATTTAAATTACTACAGATTATACTGTATCACCCTATCAAACCTACATGTCTTATTTTTTATAATTTTAGCCCAAAAGCCTGGCCATGGATGGCTGCTTTACTTCGAACAGAAAATCTAGCGTAAATATTCAAATTAAAATTGTAAAATTAGCACTTATGAGCATTTCAAAAGCTCAAATTTTTATGCCAAATCTATGAAATTCTTAAAGTATAAGTTCAAATTAGTATCAGTATAACCAAAAGTAAAATCTTGGTTTATAAACCTACCTAAATATAAAAACCTAACTTATGATTGGCAAAATTTTATTACAGTCATATAGGTAACCTACCGTATTTGGTTTTTATAAAAAAAAAGTCTTAAAAATTTTTTGATTTATCTTTTGGACAATATATCGGTCCGTTCAAAATTTTTCAAATGTATAATTTTCTTTGGGAGAAAAAATACTTTTTATCAAAAATTTTTGGTATGCGGGCAACAAATGCTAATGCTTAACGAGTATTATGTGATCATTATTATTCTTTCAAGCAGAATATATAGGTAGATGAAATAATGCTAAAATTTTAAAACTTTAAAGTGAATCAAGAGCCGGTCAATACTGTGGAGGCGTTTTAATTTCTGAATATTTTGTGCTTACAGCTAGGTACCATTGCAATTTTTGAAACTTTTGAAAATCCTAAATTTTTATTTACACTCTTATAGCCATTGCGTAGATGGTAAAATCTTTCAAAACTCAAACTTGTATTTTTTATAAGAATTCTTTATTGAACTTGAATTGGTTTTTTTTCTATTCTTTTATAAAGGTTTTGAACCATCCGAGCTTCGGATAAGGCTTGGTGAGTACGACTTTGCACAGGTGAATGACTCAATTGCTCAAGATTTTGAAGTCGAATTCATAAAAATGCATAGAGGTTATAACAGGTAAAATTGGGATATGAAATGAAATGAATAATAACTATAATGTAGAGATAGAAAATCTAATATGATAAGGTTATTAAGATGTGTATTAGATTGGAAAAAAGTATTAAAATAGATTTTGTATGAATTTTATACCTATTCTTACCCAATATCCTATTCTACTTTATAAAGTACCTTATGAAATCTAAGAAATGGGTTCATTATCATTTAAGTAATAGATTTCAATTGACCTTAACTTTATAGCAATTTTTTCCAAATTTCTCAAAATATCTAAAACTTGATAGCAAATTGAAAGAAAAGTTGTAAAAAGTTTCGATCTACTTATTTTTATTTCCTTTCTTATTAAACTTTTCTATACCTACTCTACTTTTCTCTCTACTCGTAGGTATACTTACAAAAATGATATCGCGATCGTGAAACTGTCAAAATCAGCCTATTTTAACGATAAAATCAGACCGATTTGTCTCCCACCTTTGAGTAAAAATTTTACAAATGAAATTGGAATTGTTACAGGTACCCTACTCATAAATCAAATCAAAATACTTACACTTACGATTAGCTAAAATTCATAGAGTTGTAAAATAAAGTTTTTCAAATATTATTTAAGGATGGGGTACCATTTTCTATGGAGGTAAGGGCTAAGAACTCCTCTATCTAATTTATGAGAACTCAATTAACAAAACTTATGATCTTAAGGACCACATTCCGAGACACTTATGGAAGTTTTAGTCCCTGTTTGGGACCTAAATGACTGCAAAGAAGCCTATGTTCAACCCATAGAAGTATCTATTCTATCAAAATATTAACTAGCGCATTTTTTACTTGTTAAAACAATTTAGGATACAAATTTATGTGCTGGAGTAAGATCTGGAGGTCAAGATTCATGTCAAGGAGACTCGGGTAACTTATCAATAAAATCAATATTTCTAATTATCTAGATCTTTTTAAAAACTTTTAGGAGGTCCACTACAAGTCCAAGTAAGAGGTAAATGGACTACTATAGGAATTGTAAGTTTAAATTTCTTGAAATTGAAATACCTACATATGTTAGTATACCTACCTAAATATAATTTTCTTATAGGTAAGTTGGGGTATTAGATGTGCAGAGCCCGGGTAAGTCAATTAAAATTAACTAACATGAAATAACCAATCAATTAATGGAATTCTGACATTTCCAATTTCCTTTATAAATACTATAAAATTTTAATAACTAGCTAATACGAGTACATTATATGGTACTTATATTTATGGCGTTCTATTTTTTAACTATTTTCTAGATATCCTGGAGTCTACACTGCTGTCTCTGATAAGTCCTATATCGATTTTATAAGGCAAATAATTACGAGTTAAAGCATCATAATGTATGATTGTGTTTTTAAACCTAACTATACTGCCTATACTATAACATCCACAATATATTATGTAATTTATTAGATATAAAATAACCTCAAAAACTTATAATAATACTCTACTAATAATATACTGTTAAGCTCACAATAGAATTTTACAGCCCTTTTTACAGCATTATATTCTACTACTAGTACTTGGTACCCATAATAAATAAATTGAAAGTAAAATAATGGATTTCGTGCAAACTTCTTTTTTTACATACACGAATTTACGTGGAGCAATTTCTCTCTCAACTCGTGTAAAAGCCCTGAACTTTTTTTTAAACCTATCTAATAATACCCAATTTACAGTATAAAATATAAAATAAGGCATTGCCCATCATAATTTTATATTATTCGTAAGCTAAAAAAGGATCTTTTTAAACTTACATGAACTAGTGTTGAGATTCTCAGCCATTCGAATCAGGGCAATATCATCTACAATTTTTGAATTTTTTTTGTTAAAAAAAATAAAGTTTAAAAAGGCAATTTATTTAACAAAGGCTCTATTTTGATCTCAAATTCACAAGTCATGTCATGAGTGAATTTGAGAACAAAATTTGAATTAGCAGTTAAGTTTTTTCAAAATTTTGAGTTTTTTGAAAAAAATTCAATAAATCTATTGTAAACTCAGCTCTAAAAGGCCTATAGTCCTCAATTTACAAATGAATTTGAGACAAAATAGAGTTTTTCAGATCTTAATTGGGAAAATAAACAATTATATATAATACACTCTTACCACTCGATCCGACTTTCTTAGGACTATATCTGCATTTTCAAAAATAAAAAGTTAGATTCTAGCAAAAGTTAACTCATCCTAACTCAGATAACTCAGACGGATTCAGATTTTATGTTAATTTACCCAGGATGAATAATTATTTCTTCGACATCGACATCTTGAAAAATTAGGATTAAAAACATTAGTAGGTACATAAGTAATAGTAGACATGCCCTAAAATATTGAACTTTTTTCAAACCTTGAGGTTCAGTACAAGCAATCTTTTTTTTCTGCCCATCCTCAATACATTCAGTGTCAGTGTCTTCATCCGTCTCTCCAAGCCGTACGAAAATCCTTAAAAATTTTAGAATTAAAACTCATTTGTAATTGTAATTACACACATTATTCATCATTAAGCTCTAATCTAAATCTACTACTTACTACTACTACTGGTATAAAAAGTAGTTAGTATATGTATTATAATTAAGTATTAGATTGTTTCAAGATTTACAAAAATAAATGAGCTTAGCGAATTAAATTGGTCTCCCTCATTTAAAACGTTAAGCTGTTGTTTGTATAAAAAACCAAATAAATAGCTAAAAAGCTTACAGTTATACCAGTGCAACTAACACTTGGTATAAGATGAGGTTAGATAAATAATGAAGTCTTGATTGTGTTTATTTTTATTTTATAGTGTAAACTTACAATTTAAATGAGGGTTCTTTGAAACCTGTAAAAAGACATAATTATATCAGTATTCTCTAGTACCTACTTGTATTCTAAAGTCTTATAGAACTTACAATGTGCTGCGGAGAGAACTAATAAGGGTAAAAAAGTCAATTTTTTAGAATATTTTACAGATCAATTTAGATTATATCATAGCACTTACTGTATCTTTTACTTTATAGGAGATTGCATGAAACAGATAGAATATAATTAATACATAGTTTAGACATTATAGGCTAGAAAAAGTAGACAAAACAAAAAGTTTTCGAACTAACTTGATAATTGTTCCTGTAAAAAGAGCATGGAAATATAATTATATAAGCCTTATTGAGAAAAAATAGGTTTGTTTAGTACCAGAACATCCCTAATAATATGAAAAATAATCAGAGTTATATTAGTAGTACATATAGGCATATATGTATTTGTAAAAATACCATAGAATAAGATGTGCCTTCATCGTCTACCAAATAGAAAAAAAAATGATCAACAAATTAGAGACTTTGACTTTGAGAGACTGAGAATTTTTTTTTTGCATAACTGAATATTTGCAGAATTAACAGTTTCTTTATCTTTCTACCTCATTAGTGACTTACTGTAATCTTACAAATACTTAAAGTACAGTATCTACTGAAATCTACTACTGAAGTATCTTACATACTGAAATTTGTAGTTTCAAAAGTCTTATTTTTGAGTCTTTTTTTACTAACCTGAAAGTGCTAACCTAGTCATCCAGGGATTATCACCAGGTCTGGCTGTTTTACCTCCAATTATTCGATCTAAAATTTCATTCTTTATATAAAAAATGACACTTTTAAGACAAGATAAGGCTAAAACCGGAAGTAAATGGCTGGCCACATGATGGTGGAAATAGATGAAAGTTCTTATGTTTTGCATGATCAGGTTCAGGTAGTTGAACTGGAGTTACAAAGTCCACAGAAGAACAACAGACCTCAAAAGAATTCAGTTATTCGGAAAAGTAAAAAATATCCACAAATGTATTAATGGCTCCAGTATGTACAAAGCTTCAAAATTTCACAATTTGCAAAATATACTGTAAGTATGTACTTACCTTATTCCGTTTTCCATCGGCTGTTGAACATAATGATTTTCTCAATTCTTGATACTTGTTAGCTGAAATTTTAAGGAAATTATTTCAAAATTTGCTTTTTTTGTTCGTATTTTTAGATAATATTTCCATGCTCATAAAGATTTCTCATTTTTTTGCTCAAATTTTAAGTCTCGCTCACTATTTTGATTTTGACTCACTTTTAAAAGCAAGAAATCTGCAGATTCTTAAGACTTTTACTCATATTTTAAGATCATATTTTAAGCTTTTTTTGAACTTTATGACTTATATTTCTGAAATTTTTAAGCTTATAAGAGTTAAAAATCCGCTCACCTTTCAAAAGTTGATATAACGGTGGACAATTTTTCAAATGTGTCCTTAGGTTAATACATACCCCAGGTTTAGAATCAGGGGTTAAACAGCCATTTTCTGCAAAAAATGCAATTAAAATCTAATTAAATCACTTCTGGGTACGTAAATATTTACCTTCTCCATTAGATATACCTTGGGCTGTCGATATTAGCAAAAATATTTGTGTAAGAAATAAAGGATATATTACAAATTTTTTCAAGTCTCCAAGTACTCGTAGCACCATTATTATATTATAAGACAAAAATTCGAACTATATTTCAATCAAGAATACTTATAAGTTATTATTATAAGTAACTTTTAATTAAAAAAATGGACGACTTTTCTAATGAGAAATTGAGCAAAACCACATTCAAAGTTTGGTCAAATATCAAATTAAGGAAAAAATTCAGTTGGATTAGAGTAGGGGAAACAAGAATTTTATGAGAAAAAGGTTACTTATTTGGTCAGTTCTTTTGATTAAATTAAACTTTAAAGTAGTACATACATATTGAATCTAAAATGTATAAAGGATACATAAGATACATACTGCATTGATATATCAGAAGTAGGTATATTAAATTGTGTATTTTTAATTGTAATTTGCCTGAGATGTAAAAGAGGAAACTTTTTTCCCTTGAATTTTACACCAATGTCCACATAAAGTTAATTTGATACAAATCCTCATTTATACCATTTATTTTATACGATCG
>JAQIXA010001135.1:0-28590 GCA_034699045.1 Nanhermannia cf. coronata Gr-Ori-00579 | reverse complement strand
GCTCTTCAAGATCATGATAATGTACAGACAGGACAGACATATTAGCAATAATAATAAGTAAATTAAATGAACAAGCATTCTAGGTATAGTAATTTGCATTTGTTCAACTTAAGAAAGATCCTAATATCATGAGTCTTGTACTATAACGAACGCTAATCATATTACCAGTATTAGCATAATGTTGTTTCTTGAGAGCCTTTATAGTATACAGGGACAACCGAACCGATACACTTTTGTTAAGAAAGTACCCTACTAGGTACTTTCTTATCTTATCATATACGTATGTACATGTATAATGTAGGGTATTTTATTGTAAATATTCTGTAGCAAATGAGATTAACTAGTTTCACTCTTTTATTAAAATTTAATAGGATTAAATTTTAGATTTTAAAATTTCCGATTAAAAAATATACATTTTTTGATTGAATTTTTAAGCATTTTTTCTATTCTTCTTTTAAGGCAATGAGAGGAGTAGAGGGGATCCTCGGAAGGGTTCAGCAAGGTGGTCATCAAATTTGTGCAAGAAGTCTGAGTTCAGCTGCACGCGGGTTCTGCTGAGTTTGGTGCCGATGTTGGGCTGGTTGCCAAAGTACAAGTGGAGGAATGACCTCGTCAGCGACCTTATCGCAGGATTTACCGTCTCTGTAATGCACATCCCACAAGGTAACCACACCATACTATAAACCATATATATCATACATTTTAAATATATTATCATATCTGAGACAGATACTACATTATATTATATAGGTATATACTATAGGAATTAGCATTTTTTCTAAATTTTTATTACAATAATTTTTAATTTACATGCACAGAATAGCATCAATTGTGATATTAGAGCTGACAAGTACCTAATAACTAGTAGTATCATAATCATAGATTCTATTAATCTATGTATGGTAGTAGTTACAATTACAATGACTGAATTCTGAATTATTTTTAAGCTCGATTCTTCTAGATGTAAATGATTTACAGTTGCAGACTAGATATTTATTATATACCTAGCGTATAGGTACTTACTTTTATCTTATATCTTGCAATTCCAATTGAATCATTCACACAAAAAGAATTTAATTCAGTATCAATAGGTATTAAAACACCCAAATGTATTTAAGTTTTCAAAAGATTTTTGAGCAGATAGATACAAATTAATTTTTATGTTTATTTGAAAGTATTTTGACCATTTTGATTGTTAATCCTATTTAGGGATGGCTTATGCATTATTGGGAAATTTGCCTCCGATAGTAGGAATCTACATGGCCTTCTTTCCTGTGATAGTGTATACTTTTTTGGGGACTTCCAGACATGTGTCCATGGGTAAGTGCTCACTGGATTTTTCTAAATCGTACCAGTTAAAGTTAAACAACTCTATCTAACTAAATAAGTAGTAAACAACTAAAAACTATCTATATATAGTAAATATGAATTGAGATTGAAATAAATAAGCAGAATTCTAAGATATTCAACTCTTTTGAAAAGCAAACATCTATCTCTATCTGTATCTGTATGGTATGTAAAATGGGTTTTTGATGGTTCTTATTGTGCGTAGGTACTTTTGCGATAATCTGTCTGATGACGGGTAAGGTTGTGTCTGAACGGATGCGTGATTACGAAGGAGGGGGGCTGGAGCTGAATGGGACTTACATTGACGAAGACACGCAGAATGTTTTCCGCATGGAGGAGCACAACCACAACACAAAGGCCGACTACGACGTCATTGAAATCGCCACCACCATCTCCATAGTCGTTGGATTCTGGCAGGTTCGTTTGTCTTTCTTACATATAGTATTCCACTTTATTAAGATTACAATTAAGGCCTAGGACTATCAGTATCAGCTTAATAAGTTACAAGATTTTTCCTATAAATATGTTAATCGATTCATATACCATCATATTTGATCGGGATTTCGATTTCAAAAAAGCTAGTCTTATCACTACTGTACTGCACTTATACAATCCAGATCAATCAAGCACAAAATCAAAGTGATAAAATGATTTGGTATACCTATGTGACTAAACATAAGACTATACTAGTACCAAGTTATCAAGTTATTTTTTGAAAAATTTTCCAAAAAATATATTATTTTAACAATACCTATTTACAGTATAGGGTTGAACTTATTTATTTATAAAGTTGGAAATTTTAAGGCGAAAAATTTTGATAATTTTCAAAGCGATGAGTCAAAAATGGATATTATACTTATTGCGAGTGTATAACATCTTCAGATATGCAATGAATTAATCCTAACAAGGATTATCTCGTATACTCGTAGGTAGTAGTAATAGTGTGACATCAAAGAGTGACCAAATAAACAATTATAAGCAATTAATTTATTTTAATTACATAATTTTGTAGTTCATTCTGGGATTTTTAAGACTGGGATCATTGAGCTTACTACTTTCCTCCGAGTTAGTCAGTGGATTCACCACAGGAGCAGGTACTTGATTAATTATATTTAAATTTCACATGGAATGGAATTATCAATTATTACCTAGATTAAATAATAAGTAAAAAAAAAAATCATATTTTCAGCCATTCACGTGCTCACATCACAAGTCAAAAGTTTATTCGGTGTTTCAATACCCAGGAGATCGGGGCTTTTTAAAATTATACTCGTAAGTACTTTACAATACCTACATAGGTATTATTATATCTACTTACTCAATACCCTGCCAGGTCTAGTTAGTAGTAATAATAAGAAAAATAATATTTATAAGAAGTGTTAAAAAGAATGTAGTATTTATTTTTTGTGAATCGTAATCGTAATCTTAATTAGGAACCTAATAAATGAATTCTGTGGAATTAAAAATAATTTGTCAAAAAATTGTTTTTGATGCCAATATACACACAAAAACATATTATGGTACCAAAGTATGTAAATGTAAATAAGTACTTAAATTAGAATAAATTCAATATATAGGTACATAATATAGTTATATTTATTCTCTAAACTACATTATGTTATGTTATGTTATGTTATGTATTTAAGTGAAATGAAAACTTTCCTCAATTAGATACCTCTCTTTATTTTTCTACTGTTAATTCAAACTCAAATTCTTCATTAGACGTACGTGGATATAGTGCAGAGAATTCATAAGTCGAACGTGACAGCCATAATTATGTCTTCAATAACAATCATCTTTCTCATCTTGTACAACGAAGTACTGAAGGTTTGTTTTTTGAACTTGAAAAAAATCTTCTTTTTTACTTAATGAATCAATTTCTCAACAATTTGTCAATTACTTATACTTATGTATTATAATATAATAATATACTTTTATTTAGCCATTGATAAGTAAAAAAATTCCGTTCCCACTTCCGGTAGAGCTGGTTACCATCATCATTGGGACTCTCGTCTCACGCTTTTGGAATATGAAGCAGCTTTTTTCTATTGAAATCGTCAACTTTATCCCCACAGGGTATCTTTTCAATGAATACTAATTAAGCTTTTATAATCCATTTACCATATTAATAAAAAATTTTCAACTGTAAAAATAAGATTGCCTGCTCCAAAACTTCCTCCCATGGACATTATCCCTGATGTTCTCGTCGACAGTTTGGTCATCGCCATTGTCGCTTACGCAATCTCAATTTCAATGGCCAAAATATTCGCTATTAAATACAACTACCAAGTTGATGCTAATCAAGAGTTAATAGCTCAGGTATTGTTTTTTTTTACAAGATCTACTCTTAATAATTATATAAAAAAAATCTTGCATACAGTCAAACTGAATGCTTATTCTACTACGTATATATATATGTAGGTATGCTACATATATATCAGTATAAGTAGGGTACCTATAGTGTATACATTACCTATATCTGCTGACAAATGAATAAGCAGTTTGACTGTTGTTTGATTTGATGTACATATTATCAGTAGTTGGAAATTTTGAAAAAATTCATCAATTTTTATATTGCTACTTTTAGGGTGCAAGTAATGTGGTTGGATCCTTTTTTTCATGTGCACCAATTTCAGGTTAGTTTAATTTAATTACTAAAATATAGTCATATACCAAGTCTTACTATTAGGATATTCAAAATCTAAATTTCCTTATCTATGATGGTCTATAATTTATATGGAGAAATGTCCTTTCTACATAAATATTAAAAAAAATATTTTTTCAATAATAACGGAGAAATTTCCTTTCTCCGTCATTTTGATTTAGTTTTTTAGACCTTGTCATATATTGTAACTTGTGACTTGTAAATTTTAAAATTAAATTTAAAAATATTTTCAAAGTTTTGACCAAACATTTTCAAAGCATTTTAACTACTACTTTAATAAATTACCATTTGAAAACTCTACATAAGCTTATTTGAGGTATATACTACATACGAGTATGTAGTACCTAGTGGAACTGCTTTCTAGAACTCTAGAATAATAGAATAATATTCTAACTTTTGCAATTTTGTGTATTTATTTTGTAAATTTTTACCTACAACAGCTTCCCTGAGTCGATCTCTAGTTCAAGGTATACAATTACAATTTACTTTAACTCTATAATAAGTACCTACGGTTTTTTTTTTTTAAATTTTTAAATATTAAATATATTATACGAAAGATAATGTGGGTGGGAAGACTCAACTTGCTTCTCTATTCTCATCTGCTATATTGATTTTTGTTCTACTTTGGATCGGACCTTTTTTCGAGACCCTGCCAAATGTAATTAATTAATTATGATTAAATGATATCATTAAAAAGAGAATGAGATCTTTTAAACCATTTAATAAATGCATTTTATTAATTTTTAAAAATAGTGTATACTATCAGCCATAATTGTTGTAGCCTTAAAGGTAAGCATCAAAATATTATGGAATTTAAAAGATAAGGTAGGGTACGATATCTACTTTTAGGTTAGGTATGTCTTACTACTACATACAATTGTATTTTTTCCATTTTATAATAGGGAATGCTAATGCAAGTTTTCGATTTCCCTAAAATTTTGAAACAATCAAAATTGAATGGATTTGTGTGGATAATTTCATTTGTAGCAACAGGTTTGTTTTTTAAATACACATTAAATTTTTTTTAAAAATATGTACCTAAATATTATTTTCAAAAAATGTCATTTTCTTAATTTGGCTAATTTTTTGTGAATTCTCTGCAGTTTCACTCGATATAGAATATGGGCTGGCAGTTGGGCTGGGGATTTCCATTTTAACTCTTATTTGGAGATCAAACAAACCAAATATTTCAGTTTTGGTAATTAGAATTTTCCATTTTTATTTAAAAGTATGATATTATCTACAGTATATGTTAGTTTAGTATCAAATGCAAATGTGAATTATGTGATTATTGTCCAGGGTGAATTTGGAGATAGCGGGCTTTATGCAGATTTACATAGCAATCCTGAGGTATCAGATCATCAAATCATTTTGATCATTACATAATATTTGACATTTTTTTAATACGGCATACCATTTTCAAATTGTGTATTTTATTTATAGATAAAGGAAGTGAATGGGGTCAAAATCATAAAATGCACCGGAAGTCTCAATTTCGCCACTGTTGAATATTTTATAGAAAGTATTCAGGCGATTGTTAAAATTGATTTGAAAAAGGACAAGAAAAGGAAAAAGAAAGTAAGTGAAAGTCTATCTGTATCTGTAATCTGTATATCTACCTTCAGCTTCAGAAAAACCTTATAAATTACCTACAACAAACAACATTTTATTGAATTTTTTAAGGATCAAAAGCGTATATTCAGAAAATCGATAGTTCTTAATACATTATCATTAGAAAAGATAAATGACAGCATTTCCACTGACGACAATTTGAGCACAAGTCATGGAGTTATTATCGAGAGTTCGGTAATTTCAGATAAAACATTTATTAATTGAAAACATTCGTACTAATTATACAATACAACTATTGTAAAAATAAATTCGTAAAATATAAAATACTTATATACATATATATATAGATAGGTAACTATTGATATAATCTATTTTTTTCTATTTTTTTGTTCAGATTGACTGGATCATATTGGACTTCTCAAGTGTTTCAAGTTAGCTTTATTAAATCAATTTTGCTCAATATTACATAACCAATCCTATAATATCAACATTATTTTTAAAGGTATTGATCCCGGTGGTGTCCGCTCAATCCATTCGCTCTATGATCGGTATCATTCAAATGGGGTTCAAATTTTGTTTGCAAGTTGTCCACAAACAGTCCTCGAGGTTCTGAAGACTTGCAATTTCCTGGGCGAAATCGGATTTCGATATTTTTTCCCCTCGATTCACGACGCAGTCATCTTTTCTGGCTCAATGAATAACAATCGAAGTGGAACGATGATGAGTACAATTACAAATATAAATGCCAATGAATCTATTCTAGACACAGTGATAACAAATAATAATCTGCAACGTTTAGACTCGATTCTGACAAATGGGAATGGAATTTTAAACGATAGGATAATTAGTACATAGGATAAGTAGTTTTTAGCTTTTTTAGAATTAGGTAGAGTAAGTAGATGTAGTATTAGTTAAAAAGACTAGGATCCTAGTTATAAAGTAGGACCTTTCAATAGTTAGCGTTGGTTAAGTTCTAAAGATTAGGATGAGGATTCAGACACATTTTAGAAAAAAATTATTTAATCAAATATTTAGCGATATGTAAAATTTTTTTTGCAAAAAAAAGATATAGTAGGGTACCCTAATACTCGTACACTACACTACACGACTGAATTTCGGACATTTTACTCTTTATTCAGTTCTTAATAAGAACAGCCAATCCTGCAATTTTGAAAAAAATCTTTTTTTAAAGATTTAAGGGGTCAAAAGTCCAAAATTAAATTGAGATGAGTCGATTGTATCATTCTATCTTTTTTTTACGTATAAAAAATTAATATGTGTATGATTAAAAAATTTCGTTGAAATGTGGCCTGACTCTGAGGTACAAAACTGGACAACTTAACGTATTTTATTTTAATTTCTGCATTCTTAAAAACAAACTAAAATTACCTAATCACTAATCACGAGTAGTATTTTTTAAACTTATTTATTTAGTTATGTTATAAGTATTTATATTATTTATTTATTTATTTTGACACAACTTAGCTGTATTTAAGATTATATCATATTTAGGTAGATATTTAAAATTAACATATCTAAATTGCATTTTACTCTTACTTAGTATTAGATTAAGTCTAAAATACTATTAACAGTAAGTATTTATTTACTTTATCGCTAAAAACAAAAATAATAATTTACCATTCTAATAAAAAAAAATAGGGATTACTTTATAACTTATAGGTAATCTTTTATGTTTTTTTAAGTATAATTTATCAATTTTTATTACTAATTACATAAAAAACGACACAATTTTAAATACTTAACTTATTTCATACGGAATTCAAAATTATCTGGTCTTGATAGAGAAACTGATCTAATTTTAAAATTGGTTTGTTTCGTTTTGTCCTTGTCCTACTCTTATTACAGCCAATATTAAAAGTAAACCGATACCTACCTATATGTATAATATAACAATTTTTTCCTATCAAATCAAATCAAATCAAATTTATTTTGTCCCATTAAATTTGAATCTAGGTAGACCTAATAATTATTAGTACAAAAGTACCGACAATCTATATCTATTATATCTACAATAATAATCAATAAGTCAAATCAATTAGTCAAATAAGTAAACATTAGGTAGGTACATAGGTAATAGTATTAATATAGTAGGGTAGGGTACTTATCTGATTACTGATTAGCTATATTTCAAGTTTTTTAGTTTTGATCAATTTTTACTTTTATTAGCAAACCAATTGTGTGATATACGATGTACGTATCGTATGTCATAAGCTTCATAAGTAGGCAACTACTTGTAGGGTACTGTACCTACTAATACTACATATTATACTTATATTTATCACTTAATGTAATATTATAAAGTGATTGCAACACTGAACTTTCTAAATGTACCTCAAACTTTTATGATATCTAACTATACAGTATACCTAATTGTCAAACGATTTTGAAATTGTTACCTACAGATAAAAAGTACCTAAAAAATAGAATAATTTTACACATTTTGACTTACGACTTACGTATTCCAAATTTTATAAAATAACTTGTGATTAGTCTTAATTACAATTTTGATTTTAATCTACAATACAAGTCTAAAAAATATATGTAAGCCTAACTATAAGTCGACTTTAAAACATTAAAATAGCATAATACGAGTATGCAAATATTAATTAATTATAATTTTGACTTTCATTTAACTAGATTTAGACAATCTCATACATTTTAATTAACTTGTATTTACCTAAAAAGTAAACGTAACTACGTACTACGACTTACGACTATTAGTTTATATTTTACTATGTGATGCAATTTGTTTATGTTATTAGTACAGGTAGAACGAAAAAAACTTTTAAATAAGCATTTTACTTTACCTACGCTTTTAAGCTCATGATAACGATAATATGATGATAAAAATACTTTGTAAGACTTTGAAAAAGAGCTTTCAATATGAATATTGAAATAAATTTTTAAATGTATTTGTTTATCGTTTATTTCGTTTATTTTAAATTATTAACTTTTAGATTAAAATTGTATTTAAGTACTTTATTTAATTAAAATAATATTGGTTCGTATTTCAAATTAAAGGTACGAGTGTCAAGTCTGCATGGTCATTTCAACTTTTTTGCATCGTTTTTTGTGGTTTAAAAGATTTGAAGGATCATGAAAACTACGACTGCAGATACAAACGAATGGCTTTACACCAGTGTGTCGATTTATATGGAGATTTAATGCAAATTTGCGGTCAAAAGCTTTATCACACTGCGAACACTGGAATCTTTTTTGATCTGAGTGAGTCCTTGAATGAGCTATTAAATTACCTTTTGTTGCAAACGCTACTCCGCATGGACATTCAAATGGCTTAGATTTGCTATGAATCCTTAAATGTACCCTACAAGATAAAAAAAAATAAGAATAAAAACTTAAAAAAACAGAAATGTAAAAATTGTAGACTTGTAGTATTTATATAAATTCATGAATGACACTGACATTCGTACGGTAAAAATTTACCTAAGTTCAGATTTCTTTGGGAAGATTTTAAAACATTCAGAACATTTTGAAACTTGAGATTTGCAACATCTAATATGTTTTTCGTATCTTTCTTTTCTTCTGAATCTTAAACTACATTTTTCACAGGACATTGAAGTATTGTTATTTGGCAGTGATGTATTATCTTCATTTTCAAATTCTTTTTTACTTTCAACTTCTTCGAGGCTAATTGCAACAATTTTTTGATGATTTAAACCTTTTAACTTCATTCTTTTAGAGCAGTCATTCGAATTCTGATTATCTTGATTTATTATTTCAACAGTTTTAGAAGATTTTAAACTTTCATTTTCTATTAGAATTCTGGTTTTGCATATACCTTGATGACTTAGCATGTTATATTTTGTTGCAAATGATTTTAAGCATGATAGACAAGAGAAAGGTTTTTTTCCATTGTGAGTTCTCTGGTGAATTTCAAGAGCTGCTTGAGTCACAAAACCCTTATGGCATAATGTACACTTCAATGCAAAATCGCCACTATGTCTTATAGAATGATTCAAAAAAGACCTAACTGAAGACAAAACCTTTCCACACAAGTCACACAAAATCTTAGACTTTTTATTAACTGATAAATTCAAATCAGATTTTTCATTGACATTGTTTAAATCTGCAATTACATCAGTGTCACTTTCTTCATCTATAATATCATGTTGATCATCCATAATTTCAAAAGTATTTGATCTTTCAATAAGTGGACTCTCTTTAAACTTTTCCGTTGAAGCTGAAATATTAGAATTAGAACTGGTTTGAAATTTCAATTTTGATTTTGAGCCTGATGAATCTTTTAAGCTTAAGTCTTCAACTTGAAAGGCCCTATCCTTTCTAGGATCTTCAATTGCATTCTCACTTTCTTCACTGTGATCATTAGAAGATTTTGCTTCCATTACGTTTTCTAAATTAAAATAGGTAATTAATAATTAATAACAAAATTTTAAGCTTAAAGGCATAGTTATGCATATATACATAAAGTTACTACTTATTTAGAACATTAAAAAACAAGATATTCAATACCTGGTAAAGTTGATAAAGGTGAATTTTCATCAGCAATACTTGTATCATTATTCAAATTTCTTTCTTCAAAAAACTCTTTTAAAATTAATTCTTCGGTCACAAAAGCACACTTGTCCATTTTCACCAAAAAATTGCATTCATTTTGTGTATTTTTCTCATTTTCGATTTGAAAATCTGTTTGAGTATCCTTTGAAATTAGTTGTTTTACTACTATGGGATTTTCAAATACACGAGGCGATATTAAGTCGATTGAGCAAATATCATTATCATTGTGAGGGCAAACTAGCGAAGGAGAAGCCATTTCTTGAATTTTCTTTCTTTTGTTAGTAGACGAAATATCAAATTCTGTTTCAATTTCAAGTTGTTTAGAAAAATTGTTTGTTGAAATTAAAAGTTCTTTCCCAATACTCAATATCTTAGAATCTTCAAGATTTTGGTTAATCCGAGCTACATATGAACCATGTAAAAGACTTTTTAGTAATAAAGTTGTATTATTTAGCTGTCTTTCTAGAGAATCAATAATAGAGGCCAATTTTGCACATTTTACACATAGATTTGCCTAAAAATGCAAATAAATAAATAAATAAAAATGCAATGAATTTAACTTTAAAAAGTTTAAAATAAAATAAAATATTATATTATTTACCATTTCACCTTCTGCAATTTCTATTAAACCAGAGTCAATGGGACAATCTTTTTTGAAAATTTTTGACGATAGACCAAGTAAACCTGATAGTCTTGATATGGACATTTGAGAATTTATAAATGATTTCTTTTGGGTGAAATCTCTCATTTCATCTTCAACAATTTCTATATCACTACTTACAGAAATTATGTCAGTTATGTCTTCATGAATGTTCTCCAAAATATCGAAATGCAATGAAGAGCAGAGTTCTGGCACTATTTGGCAAAGACAGACGACACATTTAAGATTACGTTCGCCAGTAGAACATGAGGAATTTTGTACTTTTTCAACAAACTTGTTATTTTTCTTGCCTTGATCTTTGAACTCATTCTTATCATCATCATCATCGTCATCCTCCACCTCTTCAATTATAACGTCTTCTCGCTGAGAAATGAAGCTCTCTGAATCCGAAGAACAATCTGCATCTGAGCAAGAGGACGATATAGATATGATATTATCCTCGTTCTTGTCACTAATCTCTTCAGTATTTGAATGAACAATAACTTGGTCAGTATTAATAGTTGAATTTGAATTGATCTTTGCTTTATCCAGTTGTTTTTCTTTCATATAATTTTGAATTTGAAGGATTTGAGTATCTTGAGGTTGACAATTTTGTATTGAAGTTGATGTCATATTAGGAGATGTTACTGGTATTGAAATTGAAGGTGTACTCAATTGAACTTGATGATTATTGAGGAGTATATCGTTCAAATGGACAGTAGTATTCCCATTATTAGATGCACTATTTTGATTTCCACCAATACCATTATTTAAACTAGAGGAATTATTGATAATATAATATTCAGACTGTGTTTGTTGAATTTGCTGATACTGGTAAGCTGACGATGGTCCAAAATCACTATTAGCCCATGGATTACATTCTGGGATTGATGAATAAATCGGTGGTCCCTGTCCATAAAATATTGTAGAATATACAGAAGGATGTCTAGGAAGAGAGTTTCTATAATATTTATCGTTGCTTGGTAGATCAAGAACAGCGCAAGTAGCACAATAACCACTTAATTCACAGTCCAATGGCAGCTGTTGAGTTGATGTTGATGCTGGTATTTCATTATTAATTGGCTTATATGTAATACTGTTACTCATTTCATTACTAGTACTTAAGGTTGAATTTAGATTGTTATATACTGAAGACGATGGTGTTGAAGATGGTGAAATATTCATCAATTTTTCATAAGAACTACTACTAGCATTTGCATTATTGCTACTATTTATAATTGGAGGCATATTATTTATATTAGCAATTGTTGTACTGCAATTTAAGTGAGATGATGCCGAAGTTGATAATGATATCTGAAAATTACCTAACTCTCTCTCTCTTGACATGTCAGCTGAATTTGGGTGATCTAAAGAAACTAACGAGTTGTCAACTGAAGAAGATGATTGGTGAAGGCGATGAGATTCATTATAATCATTTTGACGTTGACTAAGAGTGGCAGGCTGCTTGTTGGTCTCTTCATTGATTTTGCTATTAGTATTATGATGGTTATGGTTCATTTCTGCTGATGTTCCATTATTAGTCGAGGCATGGTGATTGATAAGTTGCAATTGGAGTTGACAGTCTGGGCAATCATTATTTTCTTCTTCCATATTTTTTTAATTAATCAATCTTGATTTTGACTTGACTTGGGTGAATAAAGAAATATAAATAGTTTCCAGGTCCAGATCTGTCTATCTGTAGTTATTAAAAATCCACTTATGAATGACCTAAATAGATTAGGAGACAAATAGAGACAAAGAAGAGACAAATAGATTAGGTATATTGAAAATATCTTGAAATAATATACAAGTCTTAAACTGTGTACTAAAACTAATTTATTGTCAAGTAATAAAAAGTAAAAAAAGTAAACAAAAAAAACCTTTTGACAGTTACAGTTACAACTGCAACAGTAAGTATATAAAGTAGAACAGCAAATCTTTCAGATTCAGACAATGAGAGAAAGAAAAGATAACACAATCTAACTAAATAATAGAAAAAATATTATGATTTAAATATAGTAGGGTATATCAAGTACTTGGGGTATTTATATTTATAAATTACAATATTCCTCAGGTCAAGAGTCAGGAGGCCTAGAGATCAATAGAGGATTTCTATTTAGGTAATTATTTCAACAAACTGCCTCAGCTAGCTGGTTCATTTCTTAACGTATGTATTAATTATATATTAAAAACTAATATTGAGATTGAGATGAGGCTGAGGCTGATATTTTTGTAAAAAAGATACATACCGTACGCCGTGCGTGCGTGCGTGCGTACCTGCTGCCTGCCTAAATAAAACTAAATAAAAACACATTTTTTACTTTCAAAACAAAATCCACCAAAAAAAAAACAGATTTGATTTCATTTCAAATTTCAAATTGAAATTGAATTGAAAATTGAATTGAAAGATCTTTTGCCACTGCACTGACCAGTGACCACTATTTTTTCACTTTCACAGTGAAAGTGTGAGTGAAAGTTTCACTCACACTCAAACATTTTTTTTCAAATTTGGTAGGCAGCAGGCAGTAGTCAGTAGGCAATTAAAAATTAATAGGTAATTAGGTAATAATAATTATCATAACATAAAGTAAGATAATAATATCTAAAATTTTAAATTCGATTCGGCTAATTTTTTATTTTTGACCGGTTTTTGACGACCTTGACACTGGTCACACACAAACACAAACCTCCTTTTATAAATTTTTAATTGATGATCAAAATCAACCCAACCATCATCACCACATTCGAATTCGATTCCATTAAAAATTGTTACAAATTCAAGATAGTAGACTAGAATAGAATAGAAGGCCGAAGTTTGAAGATAACGTGTATAGGTCCTAAGGTAAGTCAATCAAATTGTAATTGTAATTACCTTATATTATTAATTATGGTAGAATAGGATAGAGGTGATTGGTAGTAAATATTATACGTAAATATTATAAATATAAATATTATACTATCAATTTATATAATGAGAATTTAGGCTAAAAAGTAAAATGTCAGGTCAGGGTGTCAGACTCAGGTAATATATACTTTTATTTTTTAAATTTAATAAAAAGTCAAATTTGTAGGGTAGGTAGGTTATATAGGTTATTATTATTATGTACTTATTTTGTATAATATTGTAATTTGTAAATACTTACCCTACTCATTACTTATTTTATACAACTTTTGTATACTTAATGCATATGCATACCTATAATAGTTCTACATTTAAGCCTAGGTTCATATTTACAATTAAATATTACTACTATACATTATACATACATAAAATAATCTGGAATATTTATCTGATCCTGAGCTTGCCTTGACGCCTTGACCTTGACCTTTTTTATTTTTATTATAGATTTTGATTTTGGTCTGAATTTCCCATGTAAATTGAAATTAACATAGAATTTAATAAAATATAATAATTAGGTAGTAAACTATTAATATTATTATATATTGCCAAATGTAAAACTATAGGCACTTGGCACACAGATACTCATCATTATCATTTATTACATAAAAATTACATAAATACGAGTACAAAAATAATTCAGTCAAAAAGTGTTGGGCCTTCAAGAGCTATTTAGCTCATAGTTAACTTTATGCCCAAATAAATAAATAAATAAATAAATAAATAAATTTCATTATATGTAGGTAAATGTTTAATAATTGGCTTTTTTTTGACAAGGTTTGAGTCTATGATATGGAAGAAAAGTCATTCTCATCACCATCAGTATCAGGTGCTGCAGCAACAACTGAAGCAACTGAAATGCAGGTCGTTCAATGCACTCACGAATGTTGCAGAAAATCCAAAGATCAAGAGCCCGAGTCTAATAAATCCAATGATTTAGACTCGTCAAATGAAAATCATCATCATACATGTTGTGGATGTACTTCTTGTGGCAACTGTACTCATAAATCTTGTAGTATGAATTTGCAAACATTTGATGAATTGAAGCCATCCGAATTAGGAACTCTAGACCAGTTAGTTTATTATTTTTTATAAAGATTAAGATTATTTTTTAAATTTTACTAACAATAAAATGTCTATATTTTAGCTGGGATCAAGTCTTTAAGAAAGAACTAGAGAATTTTAAACAATGTGGAATAGGTATCGAAAAAATTGCCAAAAGCTACATTTTATTAATTATTTTTTTGTATATTTTGATTATATATATATATTATGGATTATAGTTGGTGAGAATTGGTTCGGTGAAGACACAACTATTAAAATTGTCAAGTATATTTGTGATAAATCTCAAGTTGGACCTTTGGATCCTATTCTTGACATTGGATGTGGCAATGGAATATTATTGCTTAAATTGGTATAAGTTCTATTATTTACATATTCTATTATAATTATAATATTTCCTAGTTTTATCAAATCTATTTTTAAGTGTGATCTATTTTAATTTTTTGTCTAGGCGAAAAAAGGATTTTCAAATTTATCTGGTCTGGACTTTTCGGTGGTGGCTTTAGAATACTGTAGAAATTATTGGGCTAAAAACGATCATGATGAAATTAAATCATACGTAAGTTTCTCATTTAATTTCTTATTTCAACCAAATGTACTTGACTAGACACTATTACCATAATAATATATATTATACAGTTATACTGTATAACTTATACATATCTTATAGTACCTACTAAGGGTACCTACCTAAATAAGGTATAGGTCCAAGTTTTGGGAAGATCCATTACCATGAAATTTTACAAAATTAAAAAGGCGAATTAACAACTAACAACTAAAACCCCTCTAATTTTTTATAGTGTTTGGATATATTAGAAGATAGTAATGATCTGCCTGAACCAATTCTGAAAAAAAAATTGTGTATTGATAAAGGTTCGTTGTTTTATCAATTTAATTTGATCGTTAACGCTTAATTACTAACTAATATTTAAAATAGGAACTTATGATGCAATTTCTTTAAATAAGGAATTTTCACCAAGTGAAACACGAACACGTTATTTCTCTAATGTTAACCAAATATTAGACGATGGAGGACTATTTATCCTATGTTCTTGTAAGCATATTTTGAACAAATACATTTTCTAAGGATTTTCTAAGGATAGGCAAGTCTTATTACTATTACTTATTTTGGAAGGCAACTGGACCAAGCAAGAGCTCATTCAACATTCTTCAAAATGTAAATAAAATTTTCGATTTTCATTATTAAAGCTCTAATTTAAATTATAAGATACTTTTTTCATGATTTCTAGATCTAACCTATGTTGAAGCTCTTCCATCGCCAAAATTCTCCTTTGGTGGAAAAACGGGGTCTGCTACTACAACTGTTATTTTCAAAAAAAATTCAAGTAAACAAAATCGAACTGAAATATTCTAAGAAAAGTCAAAGTAGATAAAACAAATATCAAATTATAAAGGCAATACAAATATTCTAAATTAAACAATTATTGTGCCTTGTTATTCTAGGGTACTATTCCTTTCTCAATACTTTAATCTCAACAATTTTTTTATTAATATCAGTAATTTAATCAACCATCAATGACTTTATTAAATATCCCAAATAAATACAATAATAATAAAAGATAATCAAAATACATTTGAAGAATTTTTTGCTAGTAAGGTCAATTGTCAATGCTTAGGTATGTAATTATTTTTATCTATCACAGCTCTCAAATTCTCATTTTTTCTAAACTGAAATGCTTCCATCTCTAAAGTCAGTTTTACCAATCAATACGTTGAGCACAATACTGTCGCCCGAAGAGCTGCATTTTGAAGCATTCTTGATAAGTTCCTCTATATTTTTCTCATTCTCTCTCGAAATCTTGACTCCTTTGGCACCAAATGCAAGGGGAATATCATGATAATTTGAAAATGCTAATCGGCATCCTGTGTCACTTCCGAGCATCGGAACTATTTTAAGTTTGAAATTAGGTTTTTATAAAGATATTAGGAGTAGGATATATTTATAAGTTGATAATAAACTTTTTAAGCAAAAACTCACCTTGTTCTCTTGCTATTTGAGTCCAACCGGCATCGTTCCCAATAATCGATATAACAGGTGTCTAAATTATGCATAAAATAGAATATAATTATAAAGGCACAAATGCTCAGGTTAAATTTAATTTGCTACATATAATATATATCAGTACTTATACTTATACTCAATTACACTAAATATTACATTATTTGTATTATACATTACATGATATATTTTTATCTTCTTTTCTTACCTTGTGGCGAACAAACGTATCATATTCCATAATAGAATAGCCACAAGACCTTCATTAAATCAAAATCATTATAAAGGATTATGAATCGTAAGATAATGAGGATTATGTGAATTTACCCATCTCCATAAACAATCCACACTTCCTTTTCAGGATTGCAAAGTTTTGCACCAAGCGCAAATCCGCCACCAACGCCTAAGGTCCCAAATGGGCCTTTTATTTAAAAAAAATAAAAATGTCTTTAATTTAAATCCCAATTAATTTAATACAGAATACATGTATAGTATATACAAAAATATAGAATAAATTATAATTATCTTTTATTTATTAACAACTAACCAGGATCTAACCAAGAAAGTGGAGCCCTAGGCCTTTAAAATTAATAAGAAAATAGAATGAAAAATCTACTTAAAATGCTCTACTATATATATACTTAATATATACTTAAATGTATTTTTCTGATACAAAAAATGAACCATTTATTTACCTGAGGATATAAGCAGCACTACCAACAAAATCTCCCCCGTCTGCAACATTTTACAAGACTGATGCATATTTCTATTTCTATAATATAGAGGTATGAATAAGTATGGATACTATTAAATATTTACCTGCAACAATAATCGCATTTTGTGGTAATATTTTATCTAAAACCTTGAGAACTTTAATTGGATTCAAATGAGCATCAGTAATTTTTTCTGCTGACTAGAAATTAATAATTAAAAAGTTATAAATTGTAAAGTTAGTTTCTCTTTTTATTCAATATCAAAATTACTTTCTCGAGTTCAATTTCCCGTTCATCTTCTCTTTTACGAAGCGTATCAACCCAAGTTGGGTCGCATTTATAACCTTGTAATTCTTTTGAAAGTTCTTTTAAATAATAGCCAACATCCGATTGGACTGATTGTGTACAAGTCCAAAACTGTTTAGAATTCATCAACATTTTTTCTTTATTTCTGTTAATTGATATAATTTTCCCTTTTTTTGGTAGAGACCTAGCAAAATTCAATAACATAATAAAATAAAAGATATGGATCATAAAAATGTAAATTATTTTATTTTAGCAACCTTCCATATCCAAGTCGAAAGTCACAAATTGAACCTGCCAAAATAACAAGATCTGCATCTCTTAAAGCGTCTCTTCTCTTGTGCCGCATTTGAATTGAATGGGATTTTCCCAGTAAACCACGAGCCATACCTTAAGATATAGTGAATAATTTATAATTTACGGTATTTCAGATATTTCTGTATAATATAAGGTATGCACATAATAATACATATTATAATAAATATGTGAAAATAACCTCCTAGAAAACATGGGATAGAAAGCTTTTCTAATGATTTTTGAATTTCATCAATAGGGATAGTGTGAATTAATGTAGCTTGAGATCCAACGATTATAATGGGTTTTTTTGAATTTCTTATTAAATCAGCGGATACCGAGATTTGACTATGATCACACATTGGAACATCTATTGGTAATGGAGTTGATATTTGTGATTTGGAGAAGGCATCTCCAAAAACATAGTTTAAATGATGTGTAATATATCTATAATTTATTTTTTTAAAATTATTAGTAGAAAAAACAAATAGAATATAAAATTTAGTAAAAAAAATCATGATTTTTATATAACAAATTACTTTGAAGCAATCCATTGAAGAAAATTCTTTGGTTGTTTAAGTATGACTTCTTTTGATACTACTGAGAATGGGTACAGAACATCAATTGGCAACTCAACAAAAACAGGACCTAGCAAAATTCAACAACTTAATAACATAATAAAATAAAAGATATGGATATAGATATAAATCATAAAAATGTAATTATTTTAGCAACCGACCTGGAGTTCCAGATGCTGCAGTTGCAAATGCTTCTCTTAAAATTGGAATAATTTGACGAATAGCTATTTCAAATCAAGTGAAAAAATTTAATCGATATAATTAATTAATATAATAATAAGTAGTAATTTTTCAACCTTGAACAGAATATGAGGCTTTGCACACAGTTTTGAGAAGTCCGATTTGTTCAATATCTTGTAGAGCACCTCTTCCTTTGCAAGAAGATAATCAAGAAGATAATCATATAAAAGCACTAATGATTTAGATGATAACTTACCTTTCGCCAAAGTTGCTGCGGCACCTCCCAGCAAAATTAATGGTGATTCTGCCATTTGAGCATTTTTCAGCGCAGTAACAGTATTTGTGACCTATAAATCATAAATTTGGATTTTAACAAAACACTAGACTTGACTTGTCATGTATACATAAATATATAAATTGTTTAATCATATTTTTACGCCAGGTCCAGCGGTCACTACTGCTACCTAATTTGAAAAAGTAGGTAATGAATATTAAATTGACAATTAATACTAGATCTACTCTATACTCGTATGTATATATTCCATATATAAATTATTAAATTTGTACCCCAACATTCCCAGATAATCGAGCGGTAGCATCTTGATAATAATAAAAATAATTAACTACTTATTATGACTAATCATTGTATAGAGCTATGATGTATCCAGTCCAGTTTTGAAAAACCTAGCCTCAAATTTAAATTATTATTATTGTAAAATAAAACCAAAGGTTTGTGGACACTGAACTAATTGTAAATCCTCAGTAATTCTTAATCATTATTAATTAATTGATATGTATTGAAAACATTTTGACTAAACTAATACATCTATAATAATTTAGGTATGGTATGAATAAGCATGGATACTATTAAATATTTACCTGCAGCAAAAACTGCCGTTGCCTCATGTCTTGTGTCAATGATTCTAATTTTCAACTTCTCAGATTCAACTAAAATTGGACTCACATGGCCCCCACATAAAGTATAAATGAATTTTACACCTAAGTAAAAATATAAGACAATTATTACATCTTCACTACTACATTTAATTCAGGTTTCAATCGTGTAAATTTTACTCGATCTGCTAAAAACTTCGCCAAGACCTTCAGGCCTAACCTATATATCGGTTCGTTGATTAAAATGATCCGAATTATATAACACCTCGAAAAGGTCGATGTCCCAACGGCCATTTTTTACTTAATGAATTGCATCATTTAATTTGAAATTGAATTTGAGGTCGATATATTTATGGAAACAAAAAATTTCTTCAGATTTTGAAATTGAATATCTTTTTGAAATTTTAATTTTGAAATTGATCTGATCTACTGATTCTCAACTTCTGATTTCTGAACCCATTTTTTAACTACTTCCATTATTAAATATGCCGAAATTGAAACGACAGAGTCAAAACCAAATTTATAAACAAAAGAAAAAGAAAAGGAAATTGCATAATTTCACTTCTGCTGAATCATCGATCTCTATTGATCATAATCTTCGACCTAATGTCACAATTGACCATAATTCACAAAATTTGATCTCAATTGATCATTATCTTCGACCTAATATGTAGCCTAAAGTCAAAAGCTTACACGTAATTAGTACCTACATATTTTTTGAGAAAACGTATGAAATCAATCCGCTAAAGAAAGTATTTGCGCCCTATCCACGGACGGCAAGCTTGTTTTTGAAATGCATATTATTTCTGCGATTTTGGCGAAATTAGTCTTTTTTAGAAAGCCATTTTGATTATTTTGGTCCATTTTAGCTGTCAATGCCAACCTTTATAGAAATTTATGCTAATTATAAAATGCTGGTTGTTATAAAAATAAAGTTCTTTTTTTAAATATTTGATCAGATTTTGGCTATCATACTGGATATTTTTATTTCCAATTTGGTCATATGGAGTATCCATCATATGGGCAGGTGGTTTTTTCAACTAATTATGTTTTTGCTGTACCAATTGGGAAAATTGGGATACATTGGTATGCGATTTTCGAGCCATATACGCCGATTCTCTGGTTTTGGACGATTTTTACATTTTTGGTCATTTCATTAACTCAATCTTATTTCATGTATCGATTTGAACATGGTAAAAAGTGGAAATATATCGTTTGGGATTCTGCAAGTTTTTTACCTTTGGTAACTTGAAAATGTCTATCATGTCATGATGTAATTCACTATACGAGTACGTTGTTTTTATAAAATATAGGGTTTAGTTTTGGAACAAGGTCTACAAGATATTCCAAAGGGGATCAAATTTTTTTCAATGTTATTACTATTCATTGGGACAATTTTAGGAACTGGTTATAAATCAACACTTAGGGCAAATTTAAGTTTTCCCAGGAAGGAGTCTGTCCCTCAAACATTTCAAGGTAAATACATTAAGCAATATACAGGGTTTTCCAATTATCCATCGCGGAAAATTTTGTAATATAGGATATATATGTTAAATTATCTGTCAATTTCTCTGTCTGTTGATAATTGGATAACACTATTTATATTGCGAATATAATATGTTTAGATCAATAAACCAAGTTTTTATATGCGAATATATCTCAAAAAGTACTATGTTTATTGAGAAACGGTAAAACTAGCTGAAAGTAGATGAACAAATTAGTTTAAATGGTATAAATTTGAGAATTTTTGATGAATTTTGAGATAATTTAAAATTGTATATTTTAAAAATTAAAATTTTTTGAAATTTTTGACAAGTCTTATTCGTATTAATTTCTTTTTCTCCCTTCCCTTTCAATTTTTTTAGCCAAATCAAAATGCTACATTCAAGAAATTCATTTTTTAAACTAAGTTTTTCAATATCTCAAAAGTAATCTAAAATTCTCAAATTATTAAAATAATCTAATTTGTTATCTACTTCCAGATTTTTTTTACGATTTCTCAATAAACTATAAAATACTTTTTGAGGTATATTCGCATATAAAAAAATACCGGTTCAATTGATCTAAATCTAAACCACCCTAAAATAAGTTCAACTTCTTAAATTATTGTAATCTCGTTAAAAATATCTCCATTTTCAGATCTTGGAGATTTCCCAAATTACGAAATAATATTCCTAAATCTCGGAATGTCTCGAGTTTTCGCAAGTCGAGACTCAAATTTCAAAAAACTGGAACATCGTATGAGATTTATCGATAATCCAAACATCGAGTCCGCTCTCAAATATTCATTTTTAAATACTAAAAAAGTGGCTCTAATTTACTGGGATCGATTCCTTGAAGCAAATGTTGCTCGTAAGATGACACTTTCTGAATTCATATCACCATTTGCATATTCAAAAGATAATCTCATAAGTGTACATATTGGGTTTGGACTTGTAAAAATGTCAATTCTGGCCGATTCATTCATAAACCTTGTCTATTCAGCTCAGGAATGCGGCCTTTATAGGCGATTTGAGACAATTATTAAAACTCAATTAATTCAAAAAGGTCGAAGAGAGTTGACTGAAGCTTCTATTGATAATTATAATCATAATATAGCTAGTGATAATAGCAATGATCGTCAAATATTTAGAAAATTAAGAGATCTGCAATATGTAAGCGAGTTTGAAAGGTCAGCTTTAACACTCGACAATGTCAAAATTATTTTATGCATAATTCCATTAGGGTCTCTTATAGGATTTTTATTATATACTGTAGAAATATATCATTTTCATAATTTATCAATATTTTCAAAATTTAAAAATGTTATTAGAAATTTACTTAGAATTCTAATTAATCTAATTAGTAAACTTTTACACCGTAAGCCCAAAATTAGCAAATTAATTTAATTAAAAAATTTTAATTACAAATATTACATGTAAGGTTTGGAATAAACAAAACAATATTTGTTTACTTTTTGGGCTAGAAACATCGTCAATTGTGTTTGCTTTTTACTCAATTATTCTAAAAAAAATTAACAATTTTATTAACAAGTTTATCAATTCTTGAATTTTTTGGACAAATTTTTTTAAAAATTATAAAATGGATTATGAAAATAAACTACTTAAAATAGGGGCCAGTGCAATTTTTTCATCCAAATTAATCGGTACTTTGTGTTTATCGAAAAAAATTGATAAAAAAAGTAAATTTGTTCAATTTCAAAATTCATTTTGCAGTTTGGAAATATACTGGTGTGTAATAAATATCATACTTTTTACTCTCACCATCATATTTGGATATCAATATATCGATGAAATTACAAAAATTTTAAAACTAACTGGAAAAACTGAATTTGTCACTCTAGTTTTTAGAAATGTGTCTAATTACATGGGTCAAATTGCTATCCGAATATTTAGTCTTATATATATGAAAAAATATCTGAATTTATGGAAATATACTTGCGAATTTCTATCGAATCTAAAATCTTCTCAATATTTTGATTCAAATAATTTTGAGCTAAATCTTGCGAGTATTCAAAAATCATGCAAATTCGAGTCTAAAATATTTTATATACTTTTTGCATGCTTTAATGTAGTCTTCATATTTATGAATATAAGTGTACTATTCTACGCGCACGCGAACGAGACAAAATTGTTTAAAAGTGACGCTGAATTTGGAATTTTATTTTTTATTTTATACATGGGTAATTATGCAACTTTCCTAGCCCCAGTTTATTTTATATGGAATACATTTCTTATAAGAGTTTCTACAGGGATTTTAAAAACTTTTTCACACCAAATTTTGGGGTTAATTGAGAAACAAGATTTGAATAATTTTATGAAACAAATGGATCAAAATTCAGATTTAAGGACAATAAAATTCATTACAAAAAACCTATACAAATTGGAAAAATTAATTGATTCATTTAATCACATTTTTGGGCCAACCCTTATTTTGGAAATCCTCATATGTCTCATATCTATAACTTGCGAGACTTTACATTTTATGTTGCTTTTTGTTAAGACAAATAGTTTCCTTGAAAGTTTTTGGACTCTTGTTGCCATATTATTGGTGGTTTATGAATTAGTTAAAATATACAATATTTCAGATGAAATTTCAAAAGAATCGAAAAATCTTGTCACATTGTTGAATCAATATCTTGAAAATTCAAATTTAGATAATGTGGATATGATAAAGGTATTTAGCTCTTTAATTTATATTATGATTTTAAAAATTGCATAATTTAAATATTTTCTAGTTAAATTCTATAATTTCAAGACTATCATCGAACCCTATTAATATTTCTCCAGGAAATTATTTTATTCTGAACAGAAATGCTTTAATCGTTGTAATAAACCATATACAAAGTGATTCGAATATCTAGGGCGAAAATTTTTTTAAAATTAAAGACTGTTATACTATTTAAGATACTTAATATTTTTAAAAAATGACAAAAAGCATTTATTTGTATGATTAATAAGCCGAAAGTTATAGGTCAATGAACCGAAGGCATAAATTAAATTTTCTATCGATTTCATTTCTCATTTGAATATTAAAAAAATTTGATATTTACTTATACATTCTTAAATTGTAAAATATTTCGCCATTTATATTCGAACCACCCTGTATACATATTATAAATACTAAAAATAAATACTATATAATATAGAGCTAATATTATATTTTTCTTAGATATTATCTTCAATTACAACTTATATACTGGTAATAATTCAGTTTCGAGAATCAGAAAAGCTATGATCTAAATACCTACATCAACAGTCTACAGTCAACAATTATTAAAAAATGCAAGACATAAAAACCAAATTTTTTCAATATATATTATATCTATATAAAGATAGGTTTTAATGTGGAAACAATAAAATATAGCTAAATAAGTAACCTTTGCAAGCACTTGACAATTGACACACAATTGAAAATTTTAACATATCAAATACCTTCTGGAATTTTAAAATTCTACGACAATTACTACAATTACTACAATTTTTTACATGTTAGGTTGATTATTTTTGCAAATAATAGGATAAGTAGATTTCAGCATTCGGATTCTTCTCTTGATCCGTTTCACGCAATAGAACAGCCTAATTTTCAAAAATTCAAAAAAAAATAATAATTATAATTAGTCCGATTTAATGTACGAGTACCCTTGTACGAGTATTTAATAATAATAGATAATTTATTATAGTATTTTTGTATAGATAATATTATAAATAATAGTTTTGTAATAAATTTTACCATCTCCACCACCACCTCCACCACCACTAGCTCCACCTGATCCTGATTGATTATTAGCAGAGCTGCTGCTGCTATCTCCACTTCTTCCAGGGTCTGCTCCACTTTTCCTATCACAATTTTCAAGATAGACGGCCGCTTTCTCTGCTGCACCAACACACGTTCTATTCTCCATATAATTCTTGAACGGATCCTGAAGGTGGTCTGCACCTGCTGCCTTATTGGCCCCAGCCAGTGTTTTATCAGAGCAAACATCTACCTTGTGAACCTTAGAAATACATAATAAGCTTTTCAGTAAACTCGCTATCTCAAAGGCAAAGTAAATTTTTACGTTATAAAAGCAGTGAATTTATAAAGAAAACCAAATAAATAAATTATTCTCTATTCTATTAGTAGGTAAATTGATATCGTGGACCAAAACTATTCGATCCCATTATATTAAATGTAAAGTTAAGATCAAAATCAACATTTTGCCCAAATAATTTTTAGGACAATGCAGATAGCTATACTTACCTAAAAGGTCAAACAAAATATTATTCCCTATAGAAATGCAATATTATGCAATAAAACCTTTTATGAGGATAAATATGAGGATAGCCCCATTGTCCTAAATTTTGAAGAAAAATGATGTTGATTTTGATCTCAACTTTACATTTAATATAATGGGATCGAGTAGTTTTTGTCCGCGATTTCAATTTACTTGGTTAGATAAAGAAATCAGTCTATAATTTACACAGTCAAACGTTTTTTAAAGTCATTTTAAAGATAGTATGATTCTATGATATGTAAATAGCTCTTATTAGAGCCAAGGGAACATTTAAAACGATTTTTATAGTTTTATGAAAAAAATAGAAAAATTTGCCTTTAGAATTGGAACTTTATCCTTGGCGAGTTTGGCCTTACAATCCACATAATATCTAAGTTTAAGGTCAATTACTTGGGCATTTAATTAAATTGATCTAATTTAAAGAGGATACTTTCTGGGTTATTAATTGGCTTTGTGGTCTTTATATGAGATTTACTAATTCTAAGAACCATTCCGAAGCCAAGAGATAATTTAAAATTTGGATTGTTTTAAAATATACTAACCTCTTGCCAACGGGTGGATAGATTAGCGTCCGTGACCTTTACTCCACTACCAGGTGTACTATGAAGCAACCATCTATAAAGCAAAATGTATAAAATATAATATTTTGTATTTTTGAAAAATTTTGGAAATTGAAAATTTTGAAAAATTTTGATAAATTTTAAAAAAAGATTGTGAATTGTGAACCTGTCCCCTTTTTCAGTTTCGAGCTGGACCCCCATATGCGGAACACCGTATTTTTCGCCCGCTTTCCCATCGGCAGATCGCGTCATGACCCTCGCATCAACTATCTTGTCATTTGCGGACTCTTGAAATCTATCCCTTTTTTCAGACATGTCGATATTCAATTTAGGAATTACAAAAAAAACAATATGAAATTGACAAAATTATGGAAGAATTTAAAGTACCTACAAATATTGGTAGGATATATATTTTGAAATTATAAATTATATAATATTAGCTGAAAATTAGATCTTATCGTGGAAATGGAAATCAGCTAACTGGCTTCTGTTTGAATAAAGATTTGAGAAATATAGTCAATTTTGTTTATGGTGAGAATGATTTTAAAGAATAATATTAAATATTTAATGTATGCACTATATACGAGTAATGTACCTAAGTGTAATTTTATAGTTATTATTATTATTTACACATTCTAGAGTAAACTTTCTATGTAAAGTCACGCCATAAAAGAAAATATTTCAGAAATTAGGAAAAATCATGAGGGAAATTACAAATAAAATAAATAGGCTTTTTTACAAAAATATTCAAAAGTTTAATTTTTATAGGCAAATGTCAGTATTCAAATATTCAAATATTCAAAAATTGAGTACGTTATAGAGTGATTCAACTGTAGAGTAGTTATTTTTTAAAAGACTAAAATAAACAAGTACTTTAATAATTTAGAAAATAATGTGACATTTATATATGTTGTTAGAGTTGCTGATCGAGGATTTTTTAACTTGAAAAACAAAAACTCTTTAAATTAAAATGTTGAGTCATTTAATAAACTCAAAATTGAAAAAATGAAGTATACAGACAAATTTATTCATAAGGATGGGGCATGTTACTTAATGTCTCTATAATATAAAAATATTAATATAAAATGTCGATTTTTGTGTAATAAATTATTACACAAAAATAATAATGCCTAACTACGAGGCATTACAGAGTATTCCATTATTCCTATTATCGATCATTTAAATAATACCTACATACTTATAAAAATACAGAAGCTTAAAATTTTTAAGAAAATTTTGAATTTTCTATACAATCCTGAAGTCCTGCTGCTCGTGATATTTAAATACATAACACAGGATCTAAAAAATCCATAAAATTGAGCAAAAATTGATAAAAATTGTTACCATATTAGAGAAGTTTCTCTCTAGTAAAAGTATAGGATAAACAATTACATTGAATAACTTAATATTTATGAGAATTTTTCAAGATTATTGACTTACTTATGTGAATTTGACTCTTTAATATAAATATTTATTTGAGGTTAAATTTTGATAACCCATAGGTTTTTAGCTGATTTTTGCTTTTTATTTATGCCATAAAAACTCATGATATATGAAAGAAATATGTATATACTACGAGATTCTTTTATGTATTTCGTTTGTGAGCTTTAATCATACCTCTGAGTCATGTAGTACAGAAAAAATTATTTTTTTTCATAGTTAATTACTCGTAATCAGTAATCAGGAATGAGAAAACCCGAGTTTTTACATTTAGAATAAGTTTTTTTGGTTTTTTTATGTTTTTTGGCTTTAAATTTCTATTTTATACCATGACTAGAAATATTCCCGTGATATAAATCACGGTCTAGTTTAAGGGATATACACTCTTAATACCTGTGGTTTTAAAAATTTTGAACTTTAATTTGAAATAAGTCTATATTGAAACTTAGGAAATATTCCAGTGATAAATACCCAATCAAAATCTAATTTTGTTTAGTTTTTTTAAAATTTTGACCACATTTTCTTTCTTAAATATTTTGACATATGAATTTATGCTATCTGTATGGTATATGTATGATATACGTATGCTATCTGTATGGTATATGTATGCTATCTGTATGCTATCTGTATGGTATCTGTATGCTATCTGTATGGTATACGTATGGTATCTGTATGCTATCTGTATGGTATATGTATGCTATCTGTATGGTATCTGTATGCTATCTGTATGGTATCTGTATGGTATATGTATGCTATCTGTATGCTATCTGTATGGTATATGTATGCTATCTGTATGCTATCTGTTTGGTATATGTATGCTATCTGTATGCTATCTGTATGCTATCTGTATGGTATATGTATGCTATCTGTATAGTATATGTATGGTATCTGTATGCTATCTGTATGCTATATGTATGGTATATGTATGCTATCTGTATGCTATCTGTATGGTATATGTATGCTATCTGTATGCTATCTGTATGGTATCTGTATGCTATCTGTATGGTATATGTATAGTATCTGTATGCTATCTGTATGGTATATGTATGCTATCTGTATGGTATCTGTATGCTATCTGTATGGTATCTGTATG
>JAQIXA010001134.1:0-28596 GCA_034699045.1 Nanhermannia cf. coronata Gr-Ori-00579 | reverse complement strand
ATATTATCCTAATGTTGTCCAATTTTACTTTGTAGGGTTTGTTCTGTCAAGTTTGTGTTTTGGCGAGTTTTCCATTGTCCATTGACGAGTTAACTGGACACGTATATTTCTATAAGGTCGATGGGGATCAAAAATTTCAATATACCTAGATTTTCTTAATTTAGGTACTATTTTTATCGATGATTTATTAAAAGAAATGACATTTTTTAAAGAATATAATAGAAAACGACTCTCGTTTTTAATTGAAATAAGCAATAATTTGGATTTATTCAATTACAGGTACAGGTACATTATATTACTCGTAAAAGTATATACATATGTTGCGATGATCATTTAACTTATTACAGGATTAATGATTTTACTGCCATCAAACATAAATATAATAAATTTAAAGAATTTTTAAATATTGAGTAGGCATATTTAGCTATTAAAGGCAAACATAATCTATAATATTTATACGAGTATATGAGTATATGAGTATCAATAATGAGAATTATTAGAAATTATTATAGGAATCAAACTTTTTTTTATAAGCATTATTCATTTTTTAAATGGCTATTTTATTTTTGAGTTATTAATTTAGCCCATTGTCATAATGGGATTTTCAGATTTCATCAATTGAACTTGATTATCTTTGTAATATTTTTTGTAAATGGTGTATCCGTTCATTCCACAGAAAAATCCAATTGCTACCGCGATAAAGAGACCAGCAAATGTGGCTAATTAAAGAAAAATAATTTAAAATATGTAATTTTTTTAAATAATTAGTAAATTCTCGTATATACCAACTATCAATGTCAACATTTGTGGAAACACATCAATAGTTAGTTTTTGCATTCGAATCTTCCCAGTCCCTTCAACTGAATTGGTGAGAATGTCGTTTATTTTCACTTGAAGATTTACCGAAAGAGCAAGAGGTACGAAGCCCTTAAAAAATTTACAAAATGCAGGATTAAACTATGTATTCCCTATAAAACCTACATATTATATACCTACATATACCCAGATAAGATTTAAAAAACAGTAGGTAATTATATTTTGATATTTTTTTAAATAAAAATATTTTTAGAGATAATATATTACAGCAGCATATCCATTAAGTTCGATCACTCCTTTGAGAATGAATTCGTCCACTCTTACTGTCAGATCGAGTGCAAATTCTGTGATATCAATATTTGAGGCATTTATCCTTTTAAAAAATAAAAATAACCTTTAATTTTTTTTGGCCACAACTTAACCTGATCACCCTGACACTGAGCCTTGATTTCTCAATTTGAATTTCTGTGTAAAATTAATGCTCAATCAATGATCTATGGAACCTCATATTTTGATGATCTTAATTAATCTTAATTCGATCAAGACCCTTTCAATAAGATTTAACCATTAAAAATGATGCAAAATCAATCATTAAATTCGAAATCCATCAGCAGGACTTTCGGCTTTCAGGCCTTTACCAATGTTAAACCTCATTTAAAGGCCATTATAACCCAAATATATCCTTTATAATTTTTACAAAATTCAAATCAAAATGATCATGTTCTTACTTTGTAGTTGTAAATCCATCCAAATACACCTCCCTTTAAAAATATAATCTTTGTAAATTTTTATTAATGTTTTATATCAAAATTTTATATGAAATTTGAAGATTAGGGTATCTACTTATATTCCTGATCTATCAGTAAATTCTAGATTCACTTAAAAAGCATAGCATCTCTTTGGCTTTGGATTTAAGGGTACCTTGAATTTGCAGAATAATAATATTGTAGTGTATGTAGGTACCTGCTCATTATTGGGTACCTAGACCTAGACCTAGACCTATATCAATCTCAATTTCTTTTACAAAAGAATAGGTACCTTATACATTTAATTAGTTTGTACCTAGCTTGTATTATATGTACTTATCCTTATCTAATAAATAACATCGTAAGTAAGTACTTAAATTCAATACCATTATAATAACTAATAACTAAATTACATTTGGTAACTTGCTTAAAAACTCTACTTTAACCTGTAATGCCCTGTAAGTACCATAATTCATAATAGATAATGTATTTATAGGGTATTTATAGGGTAGGTACCTTTATGTGAAATAAACACTTTTCTGATGAGATTTTAGCAAAAAAAAGTATTCTTAAATCTTACGTCAATCTTCCATCAAAACTGGCCAAGGGTCCAACAAACACATTGAGGTTTATATCATCCATTTTTAAAGGACTTGGAAAAGTTTTTAAAATACTCGTTGTGAATTTCACCATCATTTGATCCATCACATCACCCTCTTCTTCCTCTTCTGCTGGAACATCTTTGTCCAGACAAAATAAATAAATTTGAAAAAAAAAAACTTAAAAAATTTTACCATCCTCTTGTGCAAAAATGCCCCTTTGAAATCCTAAAACGAGTAAAAGTACAACAAAGAGAAATAATTTGATCATTTTTTCAATTAAAATGAATAATTTCGAGTTTTAAAATGTGTTTGTAATGAAAATATAGGTAGGTAGTTTAATAGTTAATTATAATAGTTCAAAATTTTAAAATAGGTAGTAAGTTGAATACATTTAATTTTAATTAACAAGTTAATTAAAGGTATAAGGTATATAATTTGTACTGTATTATTTTAAATCTAAAAAAAATCTTTCAAAATAAATAGATAGATCCTTTGAGTAGCTCAAGTGAATGATAAATGGCGACTTGGCCAAAATATTAAATATTTAATTGTCCAAAAATTAAATATCCTATCATTCACTATATAGATATAATAATACTTTACCCTATCAAGCTAAGGGTAAATTGATAACCACCTTATAAAGTACTTACATATATATGGGTACATACATGCATAGTGGTAGGTACTATATATATACATATACGTATGTAGGGTACTACTTTGTTTGTAATGGTAATTTTATGGTACCTTTTCGAATTTTGAGGTCTCGACATCAGAAAATCATCAAATCAATAAAATACCTATATATATTTTTTTAGATCGTCCAAAAATACAGAAAAAGGGCTATTCTGCTCAAAATTTGGGTCATTTTTCTAAAATATTCTTAAGCTACATGAGACAGTCATACATAAGGTATGGATCATAAGGTGTAGGTCATACATAAGGTATGGGTACAAATAAATATAAAATTTTTTTACAAAAAGTACCTATTACTTTTACATAATTACTTTCAATTCTCTCAGGAAATTTGTAACTTTTTCAAAAATTTGGTTTATGAGACTTACAATTATCCCTATAAGGGATAGTTACGTTACAATTCCAATACAAGGGTAAAAGATTTGGTCATAATTTTTTAAATTTTTAAATTTTTCGGCTCGACATGCCATAGGTCTGCCTTGATCCAGAGTCCATAAGAGACCAATTTTGATCTCATTTTTCCCTGTCATATCCTATATAAATACCATATCACCAATTTTAGGTGTAAAAATTACAAAAATTGGAGCTTTTGTGATGTTACAAAGGGGTTTGTTTAGCTTGAGCAATAATATTCGATTTATAAATAATTGTCCATTTAATAACTAGGTTTGTTTTCGGAGGTTTAGTTCATATGAATTCTTTATAACTTCTAACCTTGTATTAAAGAGAATACCAGTATGTAGTAGGTAGTTAATTAAAAATGCAAACACCCTTTTGATACCTGATTCACTACCCTATAAGTCTATAAGTTTACACATATTATACATTCCTATATGTACGTTATCGATATACCTAATAGATAAATAAAATTTAAATTCCAGCAGTGCTTGTATACCTTGAACCTATTTAACTCGATCAAATTGTAGTTTAAATACAAAAATACTATAATTTATTTATAAATTTCTATTTCTACTTAAAATTCCATTAACATGTCCGATGACCTTCTTTACACACTTATGCGATAGAATACTTGGTTTAAAATTAAAAATGATAATTTAAACACACCTACCTCTATGTACATATCATATTTAATAATTTAAAAAAATTTGGAATTTTCAACCTTTTTTTAGTTTTTTAAAGACAGTTTTAGTAGGGATTCTTTGATATACTTAAAGAATGTGATTAGCAAATACACTAACCATAAGATACTTTACTTACATATTAAGAAAATAATAAATGTTACAAAGTATTTAAAAAATTGGGTCAAAATAATGTATATCTAACCTATACAGTATACACTTATTGCCTATCAGTAATTTACGACATTTAATCTAGACAATTTTTCATAAAAATCTATAAAAATGTAGGTTTTTGGGTCTAAATCCATTTATTTGAGCCAGTTGAGTAACTACATAAACATATCGGTTATTGTACGAGTGAAGTAAGCACTTACTTTCAACTTTGCTTGCATTTTTTCCGCCTATCTATCCAGAAACTTATTCAAAAACTACTGGTTCAATTTTAATCAAACTTGGCATTAAGGACCCTTATTTCTTATAGGGTCTAATTGTGTCTTTCTAAAATGATCTCACCTTTACCTTTTGAGGTACTGTGGACTTTTTAAGGGACCATTGGTACCATTGGTATACATAATCAACTAATGAGTAGTTAATTAAATCCTAATATAATTTATACCAAGATTGTATAAGTATCAATACCATTGCCAGTATAATGTCCATATGATTAGGTTTTTTTTATACTTTTTTTTAGATGAAAATGAATAGGTACAGTACCTACTGTATTGGTATTCTTATCTCAATTCATATTCATCCTAGTTTTGAAATCCTAGCTTTTGTCTTTATGAATAAATTGTGAAATCGAGAATTTCAAAATTGAGAGATAAGAATACCATTTTAAAAATACTTATAATTATGTATTCTCGTAGTACCTATACTATGTAAAAATACTCTTTAAATAAGATGGTTATATCGAGTATTTTAATATAATGAAATGAATAATTAAAATCTACATACCCATAATCATTAGGTACTTGACTCATATTATATTATAGTGATATTCATTTCATTATAAATACTATCATTTATATTTCTAATGAACCTTACAATTATTACATTACACATTTCTTTATAAGTCGATCAATTAATTGTAATTAGTTAATTAAATCGATGGTACAGTACCCTATATTATATTGTAAAGGTACTTTCCTATATATTATGTATTTTGGTTTGTCTTGCTTTCTTTACCTATCAAGTTAGTCGAATCAAAACTTATATAGAAAGCTGTGGCATTTTCTCAAAAAAAAGCTTCAGATTTGAGGTTTTTTAAGGGTAAAATAAAAACCTTTACCAGCCCTCCTTGTAAAAAGTATTTCGAGGTTATTTGTACATAAGTAATTGTACGAGCGAAGCGATCACTTACAGAGACTATATTAACTTTGCTTGCATTTTGTCAGTCGGTTTGTTTGTTTGTCTGCCCAGAAGAAAACTCAAAAAATATTGCACCGATTTCAATTAAACTGGACATGAAGGGCCTCTAAAGGGTCTAGTTGTGCCATTTCGACAAAAATATTCGGTGACCCACTTACTGCGGACCTTTGAAGCTTCAATTTTTTAAATTCATAGAAAAATGTTTGCAATCTCAATTCAATAGGAGTCTTAAATCTTAAATGTAAAGATTTGCAAAGATACCCAGGAATCGAAATCGAAAAACACTTTGTATATGTATTATCAGCTAAATTAACAATTAACTAGGACTTAGGAATAGTTAATTAAGTCCTAGTTTAGAACTGAATAAATAAAATATAAAAGTACTTTGTATGTCTCGTAATATTATTGGAAAATGAGTGACATTATATTTTCAATTTCAATTTCATCTTTTTATATTTTCAATTTTCAAATCAAACCTTATAATGAGATAGGCAGGTACCCTACTAATAAGTCTCAATTTACCTCTGGATCTGGGGCATTATTAAATAATATTTAGTTTTGAACCTGAAACATTTAATTAATTTAACTTAAATCAAAAACTAATGAATTCCTTATATAAAAACTTTTGCTCAATCGATAGATCTCATCAAGATCTACAAATATTTTGCAAAGGTTTTTCTAAAATCTCCTTATTATATCTTTTACATCATCATCTATATGTAATGTACTACTTTTGGGATTTAATCAATAGATTTACTATAATTACGAGCATTACGAGTATGTATGTATTTAGTCAAGTAGGTAGTTGATATCAATTATCTCTAGTTTATTAGATTATGTAGTCTATAAGTCACTGCTTTTTTGTCTATTTACCTGTGTCCAAGTCCAAAATACCTAATACCTCATAATATCTAAACATAAGTAGGTACCTTGTTTTCGAGTCTATAATAAAAGTTATCGTTATCAGTTAAGTTAAAATAGCTATTATATGTATCAGTAAACATTTTATTTGAATAATATTTATAGGATTAAATGGAATCTTACCTAATAATAAGGGCATTAATTAAGAATACCCTTGAACCAAATTATTTATTTAATTATTTAATTCATTAAGTCAAATGAAATATCTATAACTGTTTATTATTTTACATACATAGATTAGGTACTTGTTAGCAAAATAAAATAAGAAAATAGGTAAGATTTTCAAGACAAGAAAAACTTGCAGGTGTACTAACTAAAATAATGAGAAATAAGATGTAGGGTAAGAAATTATTATACATCTTCTATTATTATTATTAATAATGATCATTTAAAAATCTATAAATTTTAAAATAGAGTTTTTTAACCCATAATCATTCGAATGAATTAACTTCAATAAAATATAAATTCTCTCTAAATATATTAATGTTCCACTTTATAACGCCACCAAAACTCTATAAAGTCGAGAATAATTCTCTTTTATATAGCCTTTTTCATTTTATAGGTGATATCCTATAAAATGTTTAATTGACCTCTTTATATCGACAATATCTTTATAACATTTATCTTACAATTCTTAGTCAGAGTAAGAGTAAGAGTTTATTGTAATTTATAAAAATTAAGCTAGTTTTTTTATTATAAAAAAGGTCAAAAATTATAAATTAGAGACAAACAAGCAAATGTTTCATAAACTTAAAAAATGAAGATTAAAGTTGTCTGTCTCATTAGCTCAAAATGATGCTAAAAAAAGCCAAATCTCAAAATATGATCAAAAATTAAACCCTTTCAAACAAAACCAAAAAACCCTCAAAAAATGTTAAATGTCTTGTATCTTTTAGGTTTTTAGGCTCAAAATAAGTGCAAAAATGAATGTAAAAATACAAAAATATGATCAAAATTTAATGTTAACTTTACATAAACTCAAAAAAGGTCAAAAATTGAATCAAAATCTCAAAATATGATCAAAAATTAAACCTTCTCATCATATCAAAAACAAAACTTAAAAAAACACCAAATAAAAGCCAAATTTTTTATAGCTTTTATAATCAAAATAAGTGAAAAAATGAATGCAAAAATTCAAAAATATGATCAAAAATTAATGTTAACTGTTACATAAACTCAAAAAAGGTCAAAAATTTAAGTAAAAATCTCAAAAAGAGGTAAAAAATTAAAGGCCAATTAATATCTCAACAAAATTGACAAAAATTGACAAAAAAATCAACACGCCCCAAAATCTCTCGTTTGATGCCCAAGCTGATTTATTTAATGGTAAATTCTTCATAATTTTAAAAATTTCGATTCGATTTCGAAGTTCGAACGATTTCTATTTTTCTGATTTCTGAAATCTGACCATAATTATAAAATTAGAAATAGAACTCGTAAAATTGTCCAAAAACTACTCCACTTAATTGGTCAATTAATCATAAAAACCATTGGATCGTCAATTGTCCCTTTGTGGGTCACATTTTGGTCCATTTGGTAGCCTTTTTGATTTGGTGGTTTGGTAAATTGGAAATTGCATAATAATTTTGGATATTTTAGATTTTTAGTTTAGCTGTTAGCTTATACACTTACAGCAGATCTCGATTAGTTTTTTTCTTTCACTTATTCTAATTTATTGTGTGTTGTTTCTTTTTTAATTTGTCTTTGTCTTGGTCATATTACTATATTTGGGTCTAAATATTATGGACTATCAATCATCCCATTACTTTGGCGCTCAGTACCAGCAGCAACAACTACAACAGCGACCGCCACCACAAGGACTACCACTACCACAACCACCAAAGATGCAAGTGCCCAAGACACATTGCCCGGTCTTCTCTACTTCAGTGCCTTTAACTGCTAGGTAAGTACTTATTCAAAAGTAAAATTCTTTTTTAATACTCTTGTCATGGTCAGGATCATGTTATCGAGATGACCATTGACACCAAACTCTGACAACCGAACCACCTTACTTTTAGTTTAGATAATTCTCGAGTTAATTTCATTTTTTTGTCCTTTTTTAAAGATTTGAGGAGCAAAAGCGTCGAGAGAAAGCAGCCGAGCTGACAACCAGGACGCACCAACAACAACAGCAATCGACGATGAGAATGGACACCATGGTGGACCGTGATGCTCCTTTTTACAGTGGTCAAGATCCAAGATCCAGAGAGTTTATGGCTAATTCTGCTGGACACTTAAGACAGCAACAACCACCACCACATCCTTCATCGATGTATTATCAAGAACCTATTAGATCTCGGCCTATGGAAGTTAGATCCTACCCCCAACAACAAGTTGTAAGAAGACAACTTCAACCTATGGTTGACATTGGAGATGAATTGGTAAGCTTTTATCTGATATTAAAAGTCTAAGGCTTGATAAGATAATAGGTTAATAAAAATTTATTGTCTATATGCATCCTCCATGTCAGATTGAATGTTAAAGGTGCATCACATAATTGTCATTATTTTAATTATTTTATATGTAATATCGTGTAATTACATAAAAATTGAGTCTTTGTTTCAAAAGCTTGAACTCTTAAATATTTTACTTTGATACATTGCCCTATTTATTTAGCAAAGGATTAGTAAAAATTACAGATAATATTATTTCTAGACTCTCGATGATTTTTAATTAAAAAATTAACTTGTCAATTACCTAAAAATGCTAATTATTATAATATACTGATGCTTCCAAATATAAAAGATTGATCGTAACATTTTTTTATATATGTCGGCCTCCGGCCTATGCAATGTATGTTATGTACATGTACTGTTATTGATATGGCTTTAAATTGTAATGGCTATGGAGTATGTAGTGGAGTATGTAGTATCAAGATTTTATAAAGAGTACACTTCTCATTCTTGTTAAAACATTAAAACAAGGAAATGGTTTTTCTTTGACCGAGAATCTTAAAATACCGATAAACCTGCCTTTATTAAAATATAAATAACTAAATATAAATAACTAAAAATATAAATACTAAAATACTTTTTTTTAACTAAGTTTACTAAATACTTTTTGTTTATTTATTTAGAATGGTGTTGAGAGAAGCCGACTTCCTGTTCATTATCGACTAGGACATGCTGGTGTTGGTGGAGTTGGTGGTGGTGTTGGTGGTAAAGGTGGAATGGCAAAAGCTAGAAGGTTACCATCGGGAGTTCTAGTGGGACCAAGACCCATTCTTGGAAATGGTATAAGAAAGGCAGCTACTGCTGAAAGAAATCGTTATAATCGTAAGCTAATAGAAATAGATTAATATTCAATTATTCTTTTTATCTTGATGATCTTTTGAATTTTAGAACTTGGACTTGCTGCTGGTGGCTCTGGAGTTAGTGTTCATCAAAGATTGGGTATTCGAAGAAACATAGCATCACGTTTAGGAAAAAAGATTACACCGAATACGAATAATGCTAACAGAGTTCGGAGAAATAACATCGACCCACCAAAAAAGGGAAATTTGAAGACAAAAGGATCTTTAAACACAGTAGATCCTCCTTCAAAAGATGATTTGGATAATGAATTAGAATCGGTGAGATTGATTATAATATACTATTCTATTCAAACAATTCATCAATTAGTTCAGTTTCGAGAAAATAAATTTTGACTTTAATTTTATATGTGTATTTGTAAATTGATTCAAAAATCTGGTTTATTAACTTGAATTGCATGAACAATAACAGTCCTTGAATAACAATATTTGAAAATATTTTGATAATTCAATTCTATGTTATAATAATTCTGTAGTACATGGCTCAATCGAAGAATTACTTGGACCGGCAACTGGACAGCTATATGAAAGAAGCCAATAGTCTCGGAGTAAAGAAGGGTGCACCAGATCAAAAACAACAAGAAGTCGTAAACATGGATGAATAGATAAGGTTCTTTAAAAAAAAATTTTAAATTTTATTATAAAAAATAGTTATTTACAGACATTATACTTTAATTATTATTATTAATTACTTCCATTTACCACAATTAAGTATAAGTCAATTTGACTGAATCATAAAATATGATTCATATTATTATCTACACATCACAATTAGGTATTGAACTAATTTTATAATTTCTATTTTATAATTTCTATTACATTTATTTACGATTCCAAAATCAATTATTCATTATTTGTTTGTTTAATTAATTTTCTTATAATTATACTTAGGTATAATGAATCTATATCTTTAGAATTGTTAATATCATAAAATCTTCGTTTCTGTATAGGTATATAGCTTTTTTTTTGAATTTTGTCTATTTTGAGTTTATGGTGAGTTGTGTCATTTGCCCATTGGTGATAGTGATAAGGATAAGAATCTTCAATAATTTATGTTTAATATGGATAATTCAACAATAAGATATAGAACTCGTTATTACTTATGATTTCTGTTCCTCGTTAAAACTAAAAAATAGCATTAATATACTACTATGTACTACCTTTATAACATTTATTTTATAAAAAACATTACATTTAAATCTTTTAATTATCTTTAATTATAATTTTTCCTTTATCAATAACTAATCGTTATTTTATTATAGAATTTATTTCAGTAATAATTATTTACAAAAAAAAGATACCTTCCTTACGATATAAATATAAACTTATTTTGATAACAATTTGTTGAATAAAAAAAGAGATTATTCAAAAAATTGATAGGTACATAAACATAAAAATTTATAATTATTCTATCATGCTATTCAGCTTTGAAATGCCTAGTTTTAGTTTAAGAAAACTAGGTAATATATTTAAAAATTTAACTTTTTAAACTTGTAGGTAGGTATAGTAGGTTAGGTATTTTATTTTTAGTAGGTTTTGCTTAAAAATTATGGGCAATAGTAGTATACGTGATATGTGTACTAAACACAACGAAAAATCTTTTGGATTTTTTGTTAGTGTTTTGGCTTTTACCGGGACACACCTTGATGAGACTATTTTTTTAAAGTTTTATTTGTATTTAATATTTTTAATTAGTTTTTTAGTTTTAAGCTTTAATGAGACCTAGTTTTTAATTGACAATGGATAAATCAAGACTTTTGCTCATTACCGTGTGTGCCTTAGCTTTAATTGGTAAGTTCTATAAATATTACTTGTAAGCCTATTTTAAAAAAGTTTAAAAGACTTAATTGTCAAACTAATGCTATTTTTATATTTATAATATGATTTTTTTGTCGATATCAGGTCTCGTTGATTGTGGAATTAAATGCTGGGTTTGCAATTCAGAACATGATCTTGGATGTGGTGATCCTTTTGGTAAGTAAATGGCTTTATTTTCTATTTTCTAAAGCTTTTTCTATAACTTACTTATATTTATTGTATTACAGACAATTCTTCATTTCCAATCACCGACTGCGACTCAGAAACCAAGAAAAGACCTCAATTTGTTGACTTGTATGGACAAAATTTAAAGCCTACCATGTGCCGAAAGGTGGTTCAAAAAGGTAAATATATTTAAGTAATTAAAATTGATAATGATTTGATAATTTTTCTGATCAATTTATTACTTTTATGGCCTAAACTTTCATTTATGTAGGGTACTATTAATAAGTTAAGCGCTAAAAAACTTAATTTTATCTCAACTTTACAAGCAATATATAAAATATAGTGGAATTTTACTGTTAAATTCAGTCTTATATTTTTGATTCTTTTGAAAATAGTGTTTTTAAGGATTATTAAAACGATAAAAATTTACACTGAATACAAGCACCCTACCTAAAAATAAGATTGTTCATTTTAAATCTTAATTTATTTTTAATTTATATGTATTATTTTAAATAGTTAAAGGAGAATGGAGATATATCAGAAGCTGTGCTTATCTAGGAGAACCAGGTGCGTTTGGATCTCTCTACATTATAAATAAATTACTTATTATAATGGGAATGGAAAGTTTACTAATATATTTTGTTGATCATTTTAGGAATTGGTGGCGATGAGCGATTTTGCAATCGAAGGGTTGGGACATACGATATTTATGTTGAAGATTGTCTTTGTCGAAGTAAAGACGGTTGTAATACAAGCAGTAAAATGGACATTTCCTTTGTGACTCTAGCAATCTTAGCTCTCTTGTCTTTTTCACCAGCAGCTCTCTATTTTTTTAATCATCACTAAAAGAGTAAGAAAATATCGAAAGAGTTAAGAAATATCATCAATCGGTAGCAGTTAAATATATTTAAGTTAATTGTATGAAAAATGTGTTTCAAAATAAGTTACATTCCGTCCATGTCCATTAGCATTTTTATTAGTAAGGTACTACAATTAGGTACCAAATATTTTTTATTTAGGTAATTAGCTTTAGAAAACTTTAGAAGTACAAGATGTTTTTAATGAATCTCTTTTTAGATACTTTTTTTTAACCCTAGACCTAATGTCCTTTGTGTCATTGTTGAATATTATTGTAAATTATTGAATTGCCTTAAACCTTAGAGAGTTGAGAACAAATGTAATCAAGATTTATGATTAATCATTTTTATAGCATTCCGTCCAATTTTAACAATTCCATGCTTTTCTCATTTTTATACAATTACCATTTATTAGAGGTATAATTATAATAGACCTAACAGTAAATAATGTAATTTTGTACTTTAATAAATTTTTGGAATTGAAAAAAATTAATATAAAGTTGGAGAGTATACAGCTTCTGTTATATTAATACTGTCTTTTCTTAATGGATGGTATTTAGTAAGAATACATTAATGCAATATTAAATATTTCAATTTAGACATTTATGTGTATAAACAATTTTCATTAGGTTTCTCAGAATGTATAGTTAAAAATTAGTCATTATTTTCGAGTTCGAGTTTCAATCGAGACTATAGAAAATAGACAATGATTGGATTGGTCAAGGTTCGAATGTTTTTTATATGAATTACCCTAATATTTATAGTCTATTAATCTACCTTTGATTTACTCAAAGGCAAAATTGTGTATTTCAGAGATTATTTAGTTAAATAAATAGTATGACATGACTGACATTATTACAAAGTAAGGTTTGCAGGGGTTCCACTTTATATTTTTTATTTTATAAATACAGATCTTTTTTAAGACTTGAAGTTGTCCTAGCCTTCATTCTTCTTCTTCATATTATATGTATGTATGAAATTTTCAAAGAGCCTGAGTAAATTATAAAAATGGATCAAAATGGTCCACAAATCACAAGATTCAGTGACATATCACATTTAATTTAGAATTTAATTGAAAACCAGGCAGCTGGGTACACCCTACTTAAAAAAAGAACGTATAAAAAAGACGCTTTCTCCTCACAAAAAATCATCGATAAAAAAAAGAATCCCTAATATTTTTTGGCATTCTATTTTCTGAATGAATTTTGCTATCTCGTTTAAAAAACCTCAAAAAGTCAAAGTCCTCAACTTCTCATTCTCATTCTCAACTTATTGCAGATATAAAATAAAAGTCAAAGTCAAAAGCAAAAGATATAAAGTAGAATTATTTGACCTTTAGACTTGACAAGGTCACCAAAAGTGATAGGAAGAGTTCATTAAAAACCATCATTAAAATCTATATAAAATAACTAATATAAGCATCATATATCATCGATCAAGTGGTTTAATATAATATAAGGTAAAGTAAAGGTACCTAGGTATAATACTATATAGTAAATAAAATTATATAAAAATGGGAATTGTTGGACTTTGACCTTTTCCTTCTACACCACTCGAGCACTATCTTTTTAAAATATAAAAATATTATTGTATTGTGTAAGTAAATCATTGATGATATCTTATCAGCTAGAGCTATTTACATAAGCATACAGCTATTGAACCATTTATCAAGTTTCATTAAGCATTCATTCCAATTTTTATTTTTATAGTCAAGTATACACGGTCTTGTCAATAATTTTAATTTCATTCTTTTTAGGTAAGTCTATAGCTTCAGCTGGAGCTTCACCTGTCATTTTCATCTACAACCGATCATGATTAAGAACACAGGGTAAACTACGGTTACAGGTCAATTTGTAGATTTTTATGGTTTTTTGTATTTTTAGGAAATTAGCCGGTAAGACGGTGTACATTACTGGAGGGAGTAGAGGAATTGGACGTGAGATTGCTTTAAAATTGGTAAGTCTTTTAAACATGTCATGTCACATTTGGATTTAAATTTTTATTGGATGATGATGATTACCTAAATAAGTTTTAAAAGTGTAGTGCACTTATACTTATAGATATGTCAAACTATTTTATATTTTGTTGTGTCGATGTTCTGTCTTATCTTATTTTCTATTTTAGGCCAAGGATAAGGCTAACATCATAATTGCTGCAAAGACTGCTGAAACTAATCCAAAACTACCTGGAACCATCTACTCTGTTGCGAAAGAAAGTAATGATCATGCATTCATTTAAGTTATATTTTTAAAAGTAGTAAGATTAAAAATGGTTTTTTTATTGCTTTTTTGTCTTATAGTTGAAGCAGCTGGTGGTAAAGCACTCGCTTGTGTTGTTGACATCCGAGATGAGAATCAGGTGAATGCATCTGTTGAAGAGGGTGTTAAGAAATTTGGAGGTAAGAACCTTCTGACTTCTGAAAGTTCTGAATGATGTGAATTATAGAATATAATCTTTATCATCATATCTATTAGATCAATACATACAAAGAAAAGCTGATTACTTGTTAAATTAGTTTATTTTTAACTCATTAGGTATCGATATTCTTGTCAACAATGCAAGTGCCATTAGTTTAACTAATACCACTGACACATCTGCCAAGAAGTTTGATTTAATGAATCAGGTAAATGAAGGTTTTATTTAAAGCTATCAGTATTACATTTTACTTTAACGATATTTTTAATGGAGATATACACGTTACTAAATATTTATATTTTTATTTTGTAGATCAATCATAGGGGAACTTTTTTAGTATCTAGAGCATGTATTCCTCATCTTAAGAAGGGAAAATCATCTCATATTCTTAATTTATCTCCACCAATCAATTTAAATCCACTTTGGTTCAAAAACCATGTTGCATACACTATTGCAAAATATAATATGAGTCTACAGGCTTTGGGCATGTCAGAAGAGCTTAAGGTATGTAATAATTTTAAATTTTACTCTTTTCAAGTACTAATTTTTTATTTATATTTTTTTAAAGGGTGATGGGATTGCTGTAAATTGTTTATGGCCAAAGACTGCAATTTATACAGCCGCAATGGAGGTAAGTTATTATTATTATTATTCATGGACTGCAATAATTCTTGTAATAAGTAATTCTCGCTAAGTTATGACTTTAATTTTGATTTCGATTAGTGAGATTAGATGACAATAATTTTAGCCAAGATAGAAAACTTTCACTTGATACTTAATTTTACTTTGATTGTTTTATAGATGCTTGGTGGTGGACCTTCTGTTAAAACCCAGTGTCGAAACCCATCAATAATGGCTGATTCAGCATATACAATTTTGTGCAAAGAGCCATCCAAGTACACTGGAAATTTTGCCATAGACGAAGATGTATTAAAAGAAGAAGGAGTTAACGATTTCAAATCGTACGAATATACTGAAGGAGAGCTTATGCCTGATTTTTTCCTTGGTATGATACCTAGTCGATAATATAAATAAAATTGGATTATGCCTCCTATCCTAAGTCTAAGGTATAATTTCTAGATGAGAAATGTAACCGATCCATTCATTGGTCTCAATATGGAATAAATCTTGGAGGATCACAGCCAAATACAGCAACAACATCATCATCTAAACCAGCAGAAAGTGCATCGGCTTCATCAGCTAGTGGTGATTCACAGATTGGAAAGATAATGGAAACAGTTAAAGGGATTATAACAGAAGAGATAGTTCAAAAAACTCAATCTGTCTTCTTATTTGATGTTAAAGGTAAGAAAATTGTGTGCTTGTAATCTATTTTATTTTACTTGTAACTTGTATCTTTGTATCTGTATGTACTTGTATGTATTTGTATTTGTATTTGTATTTGTATTTGATAGTTTATTCTCATTTTTTTTATAAAATTACATTATATTTTTCAAAAGTTGAGATTCGATTAGTTTGTTGCTCAGTATAATCAAAGTATTATTTTAAAACAGGTTCAAGTGGTTCAGAGCAATGGTATCTAGATTTGAAAAATGTACCAGGCGGCATTGGACAAGGGGAGCCTTCATCAAAGCCGAATGTAACACTTTCTCTAGCTGAAGCAGACTTTGTAAAGTTATTCAGTGGGAAATTAAGCCCTACGTCAGCATATATGACAGGTATTAAGAATTAATAGCAGAAAACATTAAATTAGAGCAAAACATGTAGGTGTGGGGGATATATTGATTAGACCTAACTTTTTTACAAAAAGTATGAATATAATCAATAGAGAAACATAATCAATTTTTATTGTTCTTATTAAACTAGGTAAACTCAAACTGAAGGGTGATATCACAAAAGCAATGGTTTTGGATAAGCTTATGGGCAAGTTAAAATCCAAATTATAATTATGATATTTAACATAATAAGCTAAATAATTCATTTAAAATCGAATCAATTATTTAAAAATGTTTTTGAGAATATTTTGATTATTTTAATATTACATAATATTGGTATTTATAAATAATAGAATAGGAAGGTATCTATTTTTAATCAACTGTGTTTATTCCTATTCCTATACATATTTTGCTATACATTACACTATGGTAGGTACTTTTTGCATATTATTTGTGATTTATTGGGGGTAGACACTTATTTTAATTTTTCCTTTGAATTTTGATTTTGATTCTTAAATTGAAGAAGTATAACTATGTAAGTAATTAATTGTCCCAAAACTTTAAAAAATAATAATCAATGTTAAGTACTATGTATTTAAATAAAATTTAAATAAAACAATGCTTAAATACCTGAGGTCAATAATTTCCGATTCATGACAAAGAAATTGCCTACATTTATTTTTAGCAATTCTAGATTCTCATATTTTCCATACGAGTTTCCAATTTCAACCTAAATTGATAGGTTTATTGTAGGTAGATTTATTTTTTTAATCTGACAATATACAGTATTAATAGAAAATTACCGAATTATGTTGTCGATAAGGTCCTTTTTTAAAAGATTTCCACATTTTCGAAATTTCTGTGGCTTTAGCTGTAATATCAGTCCCAGCTGAACAGAGATAAAACATTCCCAAAATATTTACAATCACACAAGGACCATAGATGAGAAGATTAACATAGTCATTTGCTGAAGCACTCTGAATCCAAAGAATTATGAAAAAAGTTATACTCAAAATAATATTAACCGATGATACAATGCTGATCATAATTTGTGGAAAGTAAATTTTGACCGAAAATTCTTTAACAATATATTCAATTTTTCTAAATGTGATTTCTTCCAATTGTACAATATCAAGAATGATATCATTTTGATTGGAAGCTGGCCCAAAATTTTGTACAATTGTCTCAATGGTTCTTTGTAAAACTGCAAGATAAATAACTTTCAATCTGAGCAGATATATGAGCCATAAAATGAACAGATTATGTGATGTGAAGCCCATATTCGTGATATTCATTCCCAAATAAAGAATCATTGATTTAATTTTTGATTTAATTTTGGTTTGCATTATAACAAAGGGCTGCATAGGGCCATGACCTAACCAAATAATAATTTAGCCAATTAATAAAAGCCAAAAGTGAAACAATTATTAATAATTTACCTAACCAAAAATGAAATACCCCACACCAAATGAAGCATGCCAAGATTTGGAATATGAAATTTCTTGTGAATTTTTTCAATTTTAGGAGATCATCTCGATTTTTTATATCTTGATCTGAATCAAGTACAATTTGATGATCCTGCAATGGAAATTTAGCTGGAAACTTTTGTCCTCTTTCTATAATTTCATAAATACCCTGGTGGAGTTCATTAAAGTGACGAGAAATGTCTTTTCTTTTGACCAGATTGATAGTTTGGACACAGAATATGCAAAATGCGGTGAACATTCCAGAAAGTGTCATTGAAAATATTTCAATGACGTCACCTGTTCCCTCTTCTTCAACAATTTGATTAAATTCTCTCCAGCATGTCCAAATAAGGATTGCCCAAAATAAGAAAAATGATTGAGCCGTAATCGTAATCCAAAATGGCAAACATTTCCAAGTGACCGTGAGTCCAGAATTTCCATTCAATTGTAAAGGTAGAAACCCAAAGAGTTGGACAAATTTGATCAAAATTGACCCAAAAGTTTGTTGGATTAGTTGACATTTGTTCAATTTTTGATCTTCAGAGGGTTCAAGTGATGGTTTTCTAAAGTGATTTTGATCTTCCAGTTCAAAATCTCCTATATGAATCTGATTCTGACTTGAACTTGAACTGGTTCTACCGATATTATTATTATTTTTTAGATTTCTCATGGTATTTTTTATACAGTTTTGAATTCTTAACTGATATGACATAGGTTACCTACTAATAAAAAATTATTTTGAAAAGTCTCTTATAAAACCTATTTTTATTTTTTATCAAGTTTTGATTAATTACTTAATCGAGTTTTAATTTTTTGAGCAAATAGATGAAATGGGTAAAGATAAAAAAAATTGAGGTCTAATAATATTATGCAATTAACATAATTACCATTTTGAGCAATCGATTAATAGATTAAAAGTTGCAGCAAGAGCCATTATTTATTGGCAGGATATGTGTCTTTATTATTTCTTGAAAAAAAAAGGATATTTTTGTAAAGAAAATATGACATTTTATTTGCCTAGTGTTGTTGTATACATACCTTGATAACATGTTATAAATAAATAAATAAAAAGGGGAACTTGTAGATTTATGAACATTTTTCTAAAAAATTGCAAAGTACAGATAATATTCTTTTAGGTCAATGTTCAAAAAATGATTTGATATTAATAGTACCAGTTTTGATTATCTATTCTACCTAGATATTATCTATTAGGTACATTGATGAGATGACAAAACTTGGCGAATAGTATTGTACAATGATAGTTTCTAAATTCTAGATTACGACTTTCCCACATCAAAGTCAAAAAATAATTTTTAGTAGTACCTAAGTGGTACCTATAAGTATAAGTAAAAGACACATTTAGACAGGTTATGTTATACAGACTAAATTGATATGATCCACTATCTTAGGAGTTGTGTTGTGAATATTGTGATGCTTCTTATAGATTAATTAATTAACTTTTTTTTTTGAAATAAATTTAGCTAATTTTGAAGAAACTTTTATCTAGCTAATAATCGTAAGCCTAAACTCACGATATATGTATGCTTAATTTAATGAATAATAATTTGGTAAAAGAGAGCATATTATACAGTATACCTAACCTAAATTACCTAATATAATGGCTTTTAATTGACTCAAATTCAATTTCTTGAGACACAAGTAGTCTATAGAATATCGATCTGTGAAATATAGGTTTAATTTCGTGATCGTGTGTTTTTGCCTTGCCTAATATTATCGAAATTCATTAGTCTCTAAATCTAATCCTAATTCATTACAATTGGAATTTAAAACATCAAAAATCCACAAAGAATAAAATATAGGTAGATGTTTAAAACAAAATTTTATATAGGTAATCAGAATTAAGAATATTTAACGAATTTAATATTCTTTGAAAATGATCCATACAGTATAATATATATACACGGGTTATTTATAAAAATTTAAAAAAAGTTAAAATTAGTTCAAGTACCCTAAGATCAAAATGAAAATATTTAACTATAGCTTGTAGAGTAGTAAAAATATCAAATAAATTATTTTTATTACTTAAAATGGTAAAAATGGTAAAAGAATGATATGAGAATGATAATATTTTTAGATATCTGCAATACCACTAAACGCCACAATTCCTTTTTTCAATATAGTCCTTCCTTGAGACACAATATTTCGAATAATCAGGATCCTTAGCAAATAATTTACCTCCTTCCCATGCATAGGTTATAGGAATTGTCTCTTAATTGTCTCTTAATGAGACAATTAATCAAAAGTACACATTTAATTACCCAGCTTTCTATTTGTGGAAAGTATTGATTTGATATCAAGTATTTTCAAATCTAATTTTATTTCTTTATTTCTTTAAATTTCAATTAAGCCTATTATTTATGTTTAAATATAATTAAAAACTATACTATACTATAAATTATAATTATTTATAATGCAGATACAAAAAATATAGTAGCATCATTGCAATTCTACACGCGTTCGCCTACTGTGCGATAAATTTAATACCTACCTAAATAACCTAAAATAAGTAAATAAGATCTAAAAACTATATTATGTAATATAAAAATATATTTAAATATTGTAATGATAAGCTCAAAAAATCGACAAGAATTAGCCTCTGAAGCATATACCTATGTATAAGTAATTAGTAAGTAAACTTAAAATTATTACAGAGTATGCATGAAAGCAAAGCACTTGACTAATCGTGCACATCCACAGTTATTCTACCGACAAAAAAAAATCAAAAAACAAGCCAGAGGACAATGGACAGTGATCTTGAAAAATTCACGATAGAAATAATTCAATAGGTCAAATTTCAAATACCCCTTTATTTAGTTTTCAAAAAATTGATCTTTGATTTGATATTGCATTTTTGTGTATTTCTAATCTAATTTTTTTGGATTTTGATCGAATTGTCCATTATTTTTAACTTTTTGTTGGAATAATTAAAATTAATAGCAAGCATTTATGTGTTTAGATGAGTTTTAAAACTAGTTGTAAAACTAATTGTGAATAAAATCAAAGTGAAATATTTATGCCACAAAAGATAATTACTAATTACATACATTTATAGGAAAAGCTTAGATCTATAATCTACAGAATATAATACTTGTAGGTATTTAGTTAAGTCTAAAATAATTGAAACTTAATTGACATTTATGGAGAATGGTGAGCCAACAAGGATGTCATCTCCGTATTTTAAGTGTAGTTTATAAATACCACTTGAGTAAGGCTTGTACTGGACATGAATTGTCCCATCCAAATTCTCCTTAAATCCAACCTTTACGACAAATAGATAATCGAAAATTGATTAAAATTATAATAAAATAAAAGGGTAAATTAGGGATATAGCTCTGGAATGGAATATCTTTGAAATATGGACAGCCTGTTTTTTTGCCGAATCAGTTGTTATTTTGATCTGAAATTTTAGATCTATAATATGTAGATTGTAGAGGTATTCAAGATATTCTGAAACAAACAGGTTAAACCACAGAGCATATATCGGTATTTTGCCTATAGGGAATGAAAAAGGCCTAGATTCCTTACTATATGGGTTAAACATCAACTGGGTCATTAGAAAACAAGGTGTAGGGTACCATCATTTCAAAAGCTTGGCCGAACTATCCCTAGTCTACCCCTATATTATATGTATATTTGGATTTTGAACATTTTGATGGTTTAAATTTCTATGTTTTATACCTCAACTCGACCAGGTCCTTCCATAAATGCAGTCAGCCCACTGGCAGGATTAATAATTCCAGAAAATCTTGAATCCAGTATAAATTGATTGGTGATGAGAGATTTTCCATTGGCTAGTGCCTCACCGTATAACTTGATGTCCCAGGCTGAAGGCAATTTACCCCATCGACCATGACCTTGACCTTGAACTTGTGGCTGAACTTGATTCTGACTTTGAAAATGATTCTGCTGATTTTGAAATTGATTTTGTCTGATTCGAGGACTACACTGTGGACTTACTTTTGTCTGTTGTTGTTGTTGTTGCTGCTGTTGTATTTGATGTTGTTGTTGTTGTCTCGGACTGGCAATTTTTGTTGTTTGCGATCGACGTATGGGCATATACACCCGGGTATTCTCACTCTTAACGATGATTGCAAATGGACTTGATGTAATATGTTTACCATGATTTTTTATATGGATTTTATACACACCTTGAAACAAAGGTGTGTATTTCACTTCGATTATCCCATTGGGGAGATAGGAGTATTCAAATAGAGGATTTGATGGTCCTAAGAAATTTGATAAATTCATAAAAACTTGCATAGTTTTGGACATTTTTTAACTGAAATATGTACGAGTAGATATAATGCTAATTTAGCTTTTTATAATATATAGAAAATACAGATTAGGTATATGAAAAGTAACTTTGAAATTGCAAATATTTTGCAAAATCTCATGTAGGAAATGTAGGTATTTTTAGCAAAACATTTTCAAACCTACTAAATTTTACTAATTGTAATTTAAGTACTGTCTATCTACTCATATTTGAAAGAGATTATTTAAGTAGGTACCTACCAAAAATTTTGAATTTAAAAAAATTTCTCTAACCTTTCATGACAAAATTCTAAATATCAATATACAGTATAATTGGTAATTTTTTCTAATATAATCAAAAAGTACAAAGGCTCCAAGATTTCTGAATTTTTACCTTCAACAGCAAAAGAAATGCCATCCACACGTTGTCCTTTTGGATTTATAAAAAATTTCGAACATTGTCCAGCAATCCCATGGCTAAGTCCTTCACCATAAGCAAGGATATTATAAGACCAAGACATTTAAAACTCGATTGTATAGGTTCAGTAGGGTATTTTTGGACAATTTGCAAAAAAAATTGCACTTGTTTATTGCACCGCAATGAGGAATCAAGTGACCGCTCAAATCTTGGAAAATAAAAATTCCTGAGACATTAATAAGCTATATACCATCCCTACTTTACTATGCTGGCAAAAATATCTTTTGGCTTTTTTATTTAAAGATCATGAAAATATAGAATTATTTTTTTTCTTGAGCATTCTTATCTTGATCTATATATATACATACATACATACTTATACATATACATAGGTAGGTATTATAGGTAAGTACCGTACTTATGTTTAAGCATAGCATAATATATGAGATATGAAAAAAATGGTATAAAAATAACTTGTTACACTCGCAAACACTTCGTCTTCTGTTCTTTCCAACTTGTCTATAATAATATCTATTCTGCAAATTACATTCTCTGGTTGAAAAGAGACCTTATGGCATGTCTTACAAGGGTACATACCTGTACTTCTAGTCATTCAAAAAGTACCTACCTAGCTATGTGGAAATGATACAAAACATACTTTTGCGCCCAGGAATCGAATTTTTTTTTAATTTCAAGTTCAAGAAATCCACGGTTTTTTGTTCAGTCGAGAAACGGACATATCTAACTATAAGAAATAAATGTTTTTTGAGGACTATAAAATCTTGCGGTAAGGTTCCAAATTCCTCAATGATGTATTTTATGGCCTTTTAATTTTAGTTGCTCAGAACTCAGAATAGAATCATGAATCAGAGTAACAAAAACCGGTAAGTATCAGTATATTACGATACGAGAACCTTTGAAATTGACAAATAAATTGGATCTTGGGTTCTCTATTGATAAGGATAAGGCATCTTTTTCAAGTTCCAGTGGTACATCAAGGACTGCCCCCTTGAAAAATTTTCAAAAATTAAAAGCTTTTTGGTCCAAATAGATAATTTTATACTCTTTGTACTTGATCTGCTAGTCTATAAGTCTGAACACTGGGCTGGCTGGTGAGCCTTTCATTTTTGGAAATATAAGAGTTATCATGAGATCCCTTTTCTTGCACGATGCATAAATCAAATAGGTAGGTAGTTGAGATTAGTTTTTTGGCTACAATTCGGTTATTTTAAATCTTTTTTATTTGCCGACTATTTCATAGTCTGAGAGAGATATGATAAAATTAGCAAAAAAGACATAATTTAATATACCTACATACGTACTTACCTTATAAATAACTAGTAGGTATATCTAATTCATATGATTTTGCATTTTAAAATTTAACTTGTAAACTTGTAGGTATTTACTAAAGTAGGTACTACGTACTTACATAGTATGAATTACAAGTGAATAGAAAAATATTTATGGATTTCAAGTGTAAATTTTTGGCATTTCAACTTACATTTTTTTACATTTACACACATTATAGTAGGTATTGGTATACATATTAAGTATTAAAGGATTGGGTCGGGTACTTTGCAAAATTTATGTGATAGAAATGATGGAAATAGACGAAGACAGGTTAACCTAATCCTCCTAACTGCTTTTACCCTACTGCCTACTCGTGATAGATAATTAATTAAAGTCATGTGAAAGAAACATTGTAAATTTTAAATAAAATTCTAAAAAAATTCAAAAATTGTGACCTGCCAGGAGAAAATTTGTCGTCTGATTTCTGAAAGTTCCAACTAATTGTTTAATAAAAAATAAATTTATAAATTTAATGAGATCATAGACACACAAAATGTATGAACACCTAGATTTCGTAATGTACCTAATCGATATAAACTAGGATTGCTGATTGAAAATTGAGATAAAAATACCACTATGTATTTATATTTATATCTATTATTTTACCCAAGATTCATAATATACTGTACTTTAAAGCATTATAGAATAGGTCTGTGCCTGCCCCTGTATGTACCAAATTTAAGCTGGCCCTATGACTATGACCTACCTATATGTTATAATGTTATAGTAATAACTATGCTAGGTATATAGCTTGAAATTTTTTAAAGAAATCTATTGAGTAAAACCTTGAACTCATTAGTATTAGCATAAATAGACAAATTGTCTGATTTTCAATAAATACATCTCATTTGTCACAAAAAATAAAAAAACATTTATTTTGATAATTTACTTAATTTTACTTTAGACAGCCTTTTTATCATTAAATTGATTGTTAATTTAAAAGAAATACTTCATGGTAGCAGTAGTCGTTCGTAGTAGTACTACTAATGTGGTATGTGGATGTTAAATTATAATCTCACAAGACATGTAAATGCAAATGCTGATGATAACTGTACTTATACTTAATGTAGTTAGTACATAAGTTAGGGTGCAGGTAAATACTACATGAATCCTGTCATTGAATAGTTATATTTGCCTCGAGTATTTAAAAATAAATTTAAAAAAAAATCCTTTTTGTTTTTGGCAATGGAACCTACAGTAAATGTAATGACAGTGAGGAATATTGACTTTGGAGTTACAGCCAAAATACAAGTAGGGTAGTCAGTTGAAAGATCGGTTTTTTTGCACAATTAATACATACCCTACTTCTTGAATATTTGAATATAATGAAAAACTAGATTAAATTATTAGCTTTTAATTACGATTACAGTTAATTGTACTAATACAATCATTTTACTGATTTACCTAATTCAATTTGATATTAGAAATTGATTTGAATTTTTTAAACGAAATCTCAAAACCAAAGCTTTTGACCGAAAACTGGCGTTTCTTATTGCAAAGCCAATAATACTGATATATCGTATTAAGGTATGGTATGTCTTTTTAATGGCAAAATATCAGACTATAATTACAGATACAAATTATTAAGAACTATGAAATACTGTACCTAACTTACAAAATTTAATATTTTTCATCCATTTTAATTGTATCGAGATTAGTTTCTAAAAAATATAAAAATTGTGGTTTTTAATAAGAACTGAATTAATAGTTAAAAAAACCTATTTAAAAAAATAATACTCAACTCAAAACTCAAGATGTTTATCACATACACTAAAATATTGCAGAACGGCCCAAACCAAACCAACTAGATTGCAACAATTAGGGTAGGAGGGTGACTGCAATTCTAACAATGGAAATACAACGATTACAATTTGCTGATGATGATGATTTATTGTTGAGTTAAATATAATTCTAATAAATTCTAAACTAAAAATCAAGGTTTCTATAATGCTGCTAAAACTCAAAATTAAAAAAAACTTTTTTTAGCCAAGTTCAAGTCTGTCTGTCCATCGCGATCGAGTAGTGTATCGTTATCGTATTGCCTATAGGGTTTATCTGGGACATGATTCCTGTTCCTGGTAATGTGTCTAACAAGTTAAAAGAACCAAAGCCAAAAATCAAACCTCTACCCTACTCTACATTTACAACATACATAATTCAAAATAATTTTTTTAAATATAGATAGATCCTAATTCTAAATGACTAAAAAAGAATAATAAAAGAATCGAATAGGTAAACATAATTATACAATTTCAAAATTATGATGAATTTTTATTCATTTTATCAAAAATTCCTTTAGGAAAGATTTACTTAATACTATAGTATAAATAATATGTTATGAAGGCATGAATGTATAACGTAATATTATTATGTATTACCTATGTATTACCTATTTCTATTACAAATACAAATTTTTAAATTAGAAATAAGATGCATTATTTATAAGATGTAATAATTATAAAAGTGTTGTATATTGATTTCTAACTCGCGTTTACAAACATAAAAAATTGTAAGTAGAAATGAAATATTTATTAATATCTAGATAACTTACAATTTACATAAAATATAATAAATTATCTTTTGTGCGTAATTAATAAAAAACGAGTTTCTTCTTGATTAATTTAAGTAAAAAGTTTTATAATGAAAGTATATGAAACAAAAATGTCTAATATTTAGATTTTAAAAAAATTAAAATAACCGATTTTAGAACTAAAAAGATTCTTTACAATGTAAAGGTAAAGTATACTTATTTTCTATTGGCTTCCTCCCATTTGTTCTTGGTAAACTTCAATAACATCACCGTTCTCCATGTCAAGCTAAAATTACAGGGGTGGAAACCCGAAAGCTTTTTTCGGCCTACCCTAAATATATGGCAGCCCTAAATATAGGATAGCCCTAAATAAAATTTTGAAAAAAATATAGGCTCGCCTAAATTTAAGACGTAGATTTAAGTTAAGACGTAGTTGTTGATTATATCAATGTATAAAATGTCAATTTTAACTAATTGCAATTTAACTAGTATCAAAAACAAACTGGTGTCAGTTTAAGTTAACATAAAAATCTAGCTACCATTAAGTGTCTTTTTAGTATGAATTTGTACCCCCTATTATTATTATTGTGCGAGCGAAGCGAGCACCTATTATTCAACTTTGTTTGCACTTTGTCCGTCTGTATGTCTGTCTGTTAACGGCATAACTCGAAAACTACTTGACCGATCTTGACCAAATTTGGCATGAAGGACCCTTGTATGTTCTAGTTGTGCATGCTCGAAAAAATTTCAGATTGCGCTACCCTTTGGGGTCAGGGGACCTTTTAAGTGTTACCCATTTTAATCAAATGGGAAAAAAATTAGGTTTAAGTGTTAATAGGGGTAATCGGAGATTCCGAATTTGATATCCGTTTGACCCGGGAGTTGACCTTTGACCCTGAAAATTAACATTTAAAACCGAAAAATCGTATAATTTTAAATTTAAGTGGTTCTAGGGGTTGTCGATGACGGAGATTCCGAATTTGACATCTATTTAACCATAAAATTGACCTTTGACCCCGAAAAATGGGGTAACTTGAGAAGTTTTCAACGCTTTGCTCTCACAATTTATAATTAACCTCTAGTGAGTTGATTAAAACCTAGTAATAGTAATTAGGAAATTTTTCTCGAGCATGCACAACTAGACCCTATATAAGAGTCCTTTATGCCAAATTTGGTCAAGATCTGTCCAGTAGTTTACGAGTTATGCCGAGCACAAACATACAGACAGACAGACGGACGGACAAAGTGCAAGCAAAGTTGAATAGTAAGTGCTCGCTGCGCTCGCACAACTAATATTCTTTTAAACTTTGGCTAAATAGTTAAAATTAATTAACTTGAACAAAAAATATCAACCAAAATATTTTTGACATATACCTATAATATGTCAACTATCCTATCATATTCCCTATTAATTTAAACTTATTACGCAGTTTAGTTTAGGTGAGCCTAAATTTACGCGAACATAAATTTAGGACCTTAATTTAAGTGAGCCTAAATATAGGATTAACAAATTATCCTAAATAACAAAAATCCTAAATATAGGGCGAACATATATTTAGGCGCGCATATATTTCCTTTCGGGTTTCCACCCCAGAATTTTATATTTAATCTCATGGCATAACTTATTTATGACTTTTTACTTTTTTTATAACTTACTTGGTGAGGAGTTTCATAATCGTTAATTCGTCTGCCATCATAGAGAAATCTGAAGTTCTTAATAGGTGCTCCCTGAAAATAATTGTATATTGATTTAGAATTAGAATCATAAACCTAAAAAGTGGCAAATATCAATATCTAATCAATACATTTATGTAGTAATGTGACTTGCCACTGTTACACTAGACTAATAGGACTGTATATTATAAGTTTATTTTTATTAAATATACCTAGTCATTATTATTTAATAATAAATAGCTTAAAAAGTGAAAGACCTCAGGGAGATATAGGTACTTATTATTAAGACTACTGATGGAGGAATAATGACTTTTATATTATCAGCAAAGACCGGAAAAAAAATCTCTTAAAACCTCTAAAAAAATCTCTAAAAACGCCAAAAAAATCTCTTAAATGTCTCTATCAAATACCCGTAAA
>JAQIXA010001133.1:0-28599 GCA_034699045.1 Nanhermannia cf. coronata Gr-Ori-00579 | reverse complement strand
TTATCCGAAAAAATTATTTATGCCAAAAAAAACCATCCTGTAAGAAATTTCCTCCTCTCATATATGCATCCCTGATGACCACCACCACTGTCCTTTTTTATGATTCTAATAAATGATTTTTATTTTTCTTGGTTTTCCAGGATGTAGCAATTAAAGTAGAGAGCGGCAAGAAGATTAAAAATCATCATCAGTCTCTTCTAGTTTATGAGAGCAGAGTTTATAATCTTCTTAAAGGGTAATAAGTCTCTCTCCTTTTGTTTATTAAGGTCAAGGACACTCTTGACTATTTTATCCATGAATAAGTGCTCTTGTCTAGTTTTTACCAGTATTATAACCTTTCTATTTCTATGAGTTTAATTTTGTAATTTTTTTTACTCTTTTACAGAGGCGTAGGGGTACCCCTTATGAGGTAATTGAAATTAATTCTTCTATTTAATTTAATATTGTGATTTGGTGACTGGTGATGTTTAAAGTGTCAAAGCTGGTCAAATTTACATGTAGTATTGATTTTAACTGGTATGTGTGACCATGAATTAATTGCTTTTGTATTTTTTGTACACTTTGGATAGATTTTTTATCATTCATGATTCTCAGGATCAGTCAACTCTATTTAAATATTTATGAATACTCTGTTATTAATTATGATCAGGTCGAAAGTTAGAGATCATCGAACTTTTAATTTGAGATGAGTGAGTCTTATTGTTGTTGTCACCAGTATTTTTATAAAAACAATAAACGAAAAGAAACCCTCTTATTATACTATTAATACTATAATTTAACATTTATTATTTCTATAATTAAATAGATGGTATGGACAAGAGCGGGAGTATAATATTCTCGTTATGGTAAGCTTTTTATTCGCTGTTTTTTTACTTTTATTTTACAAGACCATGAGTTGAGGTTGAGTAGTATAATAAATGAGATAAATGACGAAGTTTTATAATATTATATTGCATTTTGTAATATTTTAGGATTTATTGGGCCCATCCCTTGAAGACTTGTTTAATTTCTGCTCTCGGCGTTTCACAATTAAAACTGTCCTGATGCTTGCAGATCAAATGCTCATCCGAATAGAATATATTCATTCAAAGAATCTTCTACATCGAGGTAATTTCTATTTCTTTGTTTAAATTACAATATAAAATAGATTAATTTTTCTAAATAAATAGTATTTATATATAAACAACAGAATAACAAAGTTTTTATTTATTTCTTAGACATTAAACCTGATAATACTGTAATGGGTATTGGTGAACATCGTAATAAGGTAACGACTAACGATTTTCATCCTTACTCGCTCTGTTTCTGTTACTCTTTATAATATACTTGATAATTATAACATGGCTAATATAACAGGTAGTACATAGATACTATAATAATATAAATTTACGTTCTTTGATCTTTATAGTAATCGTCTTTCTAAAAAATAAAATCGAGTTGAGGTTGAGGCTAGTTTAGTTATTTATAAGTTCATTTAATGTAAACTGTAATTGTAGTAAAATTAATAATACAATGCACATTACATTATATTTGTAATCATAAATTAATTGATTTTTAATTAATCGATTTTCTTTTTTATAATTCTTTTAGCTATATTTTATTGATTTTGGGTTTGCCAAGAAATTTCGTGAACCATGCACTGGCCATCACATTGTAAGTTTAAAAAATAAATAGTAGTAAATAGTCCAATTAATACACTCTCCTACCTGATGCAGTTTTTTATTTATATAAAATATATTATATAATAATATGTAATAATCATTATATTAATATTCATAATAGAGTTATCGTGAAGATAGACATATGATTGGAACAGTTCGCTATGCTAGGTAAGAAATCACAATCTTGAGTAATCTCTTTGTAAAAAAAATAATTGTTTTATAATATTCTTCCTTTTTAGTATTAATACACATCAGGGAATAGAACAAAGGTTAGTTGCATACTATAAACTATTTATACATGCAAATAAACTTTCTTTTTTAAATCTTAATACTAATTTATATATGCTTTGTTTTAATTAGTCGACGAGACGATATGGAATCAATAGGTTATGTTCTTATACATTTTATTCGCGGAAAACTTCCATGGTAGGTTTTAAAATTCAATTCTTATTAATAGCCTTCACAGAAATATTTAACAATATTTTAATACTAGGCAAGGCTTGAAGGCAGCAACGAAAAAGCAAAAGTTTGAAAAGATCAGTGAAAAGAAAATGTCGATTTCAGCTGAGCTACTCTGTAAAGTAATCTAATAATAATACAACTCATTGCCATTTTCCTATTATGTATGCACATGTACATGTTTACCTAAACCAATTTAATTTTTCAGGGCTATCCTGTTGAATTCGCAATGTATCTCAACTATTGCAGAGAATTACGTTTTGAAGAGATTCCAGATTATACGTATCTCCGGCAATTATTTCGGTAACTATTTATTATTTATTATTTTAAATTTTTATTTTATGTTATTTTGAGTGTGTATTAATTTTATTCTATCAAACTAGAATTCTTTTTCGAACATTGAAATATGATCTGGATTATGTGTATGATTGGACACTTTTGAAAACTAATTAGTCTAGTCTCAAGACTAAGCTGCCCAAGGTTAGTTGAAAATTCCTCTTTCTCTATAAAGATCCATAATATTTTTATAATAATACATATTATTGAGAAATTGACGATGGTTTCATACTATTAAAACTTTTTTTAAAAAATATATTCTCTCGTTTTTCTTTTAAATAAGCATTTTGCTTGAACATTTTTCTTTTTTCTTAATACTATTTTGACTTTGAATCTCCAAAAGCAGAGAAGAGATGTGAATTAAAGAATGATATCTTACCATTAGTGTAAAAAGTAGGTATCTTTAATTTCTCATGATTTTCAATTTAAGTAGGGTAATCTGTTTTAACTTTAGATATTTAAATAATAATTTATTTTATGTTATTTTATTTTATAGCAGCGAGTATCAAAGTCACCGGAAACATAGTTAACTGTTGGTAATTAAAATATCCAAATCATCTGGACCACAAAATAATTTAAACATTCAATTATCCATTTTGCATTTCGTTTGACTTAAAAAATTAACTATTAAGTTAAGTAGAAAAGATTTTTTAATTTTATTTTGGTTACTAAATTTATTTCTATATTCTAACAACCTATAAATAATCATGTAATGTATTTAAAAAGTGTAGTTTAATTTTAATTACCTAATGTATTAGCCTTTTATTTTTACATCTTATTAAGGTAGGAGGGGTAGTTAGGAGTTATATTTCAACCTAGTTAATTTAACACCCTTAAAACAATAATAATAAGACTTGTACTTGGACGATTAAGCAATTTTTGAGTGACTTATTTTATTTTAATAACAAACTAGGTATAAGTTATTATTCTTTTAATATTCTTTATTCTTTTTGTAATTGTACCTTTAGTGCCTACACAGTTACTCTACTATCCTATTGAAAAGTAATAATCTGCTAATTATATTTATTTAATTCAGCTATGAAGAAGCATGATCATAGTCTCAATTATTATAGTTAATTTAGTACTTATCCTATGTATCCTATTAAAATTGAGGCCCATACTATTTTTCGCAATGATTGAATAAAATGAATAGATGGTACATACAAGGATCTCAGGGTACAATGACTGAAAATAATATTATGAATAATCTTCAAAATAAAATCTCTCGTACTTTATTAATCTAAATTTTGAAAAGACCATAAGAATTTAGTACCTAATATGTAATACATTATAATACAATACAGAATAAAGTAATGATAAATACTTTAGGAATTAAATAGAAGATACTGATATTTCTCTGTAAAGCATAATATTTTAAGATTTTAATAATATCGAAGGATAAAGTGCCAGGATCAATCTCAGTCGCTCCATTCCTCAACATCCTCACCTTCACTTACCCCTACCTCAGCAAATTCAAAATCCTTGTCAACTTCTAATTCCTCTACCTTTTTAGTTAAACGCTTGAATGGGATGTAGTCCAAAGTAAACCGAGTCCGAATTTCTTCGAGAAGTTGTTCATTGATCTATAAAAAGTAAATAAACGAAAAATTATCATTTAAAAAGCTACTTTAATTTAATACCTGGTAAAAACACTATTTCATATTTATTACAAGACACATTAGTAATTATACCAGAAGATTTAATAATTTAATAATTTACCAGATAATTCTCAACTTTGAGAGATTTCACATTCGTTTTGGCAAGAGACTCGAAATCAAATTGAGCAGGCTTTTCAAAAATGCTTGTCTTCTTATTTATTAACTCCAATCGACCAAGCCCTGGAATCAAATTTTTCAATTATAATTGTTATTAACATTTTGATATTATATTCAACATTTTCCTTAAAATTTGGGGAACCACAAGTCAATAATACATTTTCTTAATTACATACCTCTCAAATGTGCGAGAGATTCGAGTTTAAGATTTTGAAGTGTAGGAGGATGTATTGTAAGTTTTTTGAGGGTGTTTCTCCAGGGTATAAGCTCGTACTATTTGTTCATCTCCAATTCCAATTTGTCCATGTGGTCCACTTCGAATTCCAGAACTCGTGGGAAATATTTTTCAAAATGACGAAATCTTCGATAATTTTGAAATGAATTTTGTGCAGGGTGTTTGATTCTCAATTTCGTCACACTCTCCAATGGCTTGAAGGATGCACTGAACTCATCAATTTCGGATTTTAACTCAATAATAATTTCTTTCAAATTCGGAAAGGGTGAGGCTTTCAAATTCTAAAAAAACGACGATTAGCAGGACAAGGGATTTTAGGTTGTTAAAAATAGTTAAAAATAGTGGTTTAGGTACCTAAAAGGTACTAAAAAAACTAGCAATTTAGGTGACTAAAACGTAAAAAAATCAATTTAGATTTAGATGACTTATTAACCTATAAAAAATTCTGAAAATATTCCATTTATATTCACTTTAAACAATTTTATGTTTTATTTTTCCTTTCTGTATAATATTCTTGCATTCAAAGTTTGTATTTTATAGAAAATCTCAAAATCAAACCCAAACCCAAATGAATAAAAAAACTTGAATTTTTTTTATAAATTTTTTTATCATTTGACTAAAATCTTATTTTATACAAACTCATTTTATCAAAATGCCTTAAATTATCATTGAAAACTGAAAATTTTGGCTATTTGTAGTCAATTTTATGTTTAAAAACCTTAAAAAATCTAGAATCCCTTGCCCTCCTGATAATAAGCGCTCGCTTCGCTCGTACAATAAATTGAATAAAAAGGATAGTTTCACCTAGAGTGATATTTTATTAATCGTATATAAATTTGACATTTTGAAAAAATTTGCTTACGTAAGAGTATAGGTATATTTTACTTATTATTTAAAGGTATTTTTTTGATTAAAAACTGAATTTTATTTTAAATTAAGTATAGGTATATAAAATAGTAGGGTACTAACAATAATAAACGCTTGTTTATTTCCCCATCAAAATAATATACCTACCTAGCTTATCCTTACGATTAGTTCTAAAATTTCATTTTATTAAAAAATATTCTTAGAATTTAATATTTGCAAAATTGTGGAACATTTTAAGAACTATTTTCTAAATCAAATTCTACATATCTTATACATACATCTGATTTCTTATTAAATTTTCCAAGTAAAAATATTCTATAGTACCATGGATTAGGCATATCTACCTACCTATATTGAATTGAGAATATAAAATTTCAAAATCAGATTTTTTAGACCTTGACTTTACTTAATGTATATTGAACCTATTGTAAGTAAACCGATTGATTTACAGTTTAAATCTTTTCTATTTTTTTGCTTAGTTTTGCACATTTTTCCTATACTTTCTTTGCTTCAAATACCAAATTAACTTGCTTTTCTTCTTCTTCTTTTTTAAATCTAAAAAAGACATTCAAAACTTTATTGCATTCGAAACCTTGCCTTTACTTATTTATGAGGATAAGAGGGGAAAGTTTCCAACTTTGGATTTTTTTAATTTGGCATATATAGCACATTGATCGTCCGAGCGAAGCGAGCATTTACTATTCAACATTTCTTGCATTTTTTCCATCTGTCTGTCTGTTTGTTCAGAAGATTACTCGAGAACTATTGTACCGATTTCAACCAAATTTGGTAAAAAGGACCCTTATAGTGTCTAGTTATGCCATTTCGGCAAAAATTTCAAATAATCCCACCTTTTTCTTACATGTTAATGTACATAATATGTTAATTAAATAGAGGAAAAAATCAAAAATGATGCTTATTTTCGAAATTGGCACTTTAAGTTGACCTTTGACCCGAATACTACAGTAAATTGATATTTTATAATAAGAGAGTAGTTAATTAAATCCTAGTAGCTGTATTCTTAACTTGAAATTTTTAATTCTCAAATTTCATAATGGATAAAAGTAAAATTGGTTTTCAACTTTAAAAAAGGATTCAAATCCATGTATTTACCTTTTTTTTAGCTGTACAAACGGTCTAATCTAATAAAGATTTTGTTTCGACTGAGAACATGGTCTTAATAATATAGGCTGAAATACTTCAAAGGAATTTTAAATCCCCCAAAGAAAACCCCAGGAATACATTTCGTATGTAGTCTTAAAACAAGCAAACCAAATAGGATCAATTGCACAAGTATCTACCCTTATATGAGTAGTCAAACTGTCAAATATAAATTTGCCAAATTTTTCAAATTACATAATTTAATAAGACAAAAGGCTTTGATTTAATCTCATCCCTATTTTGGTTGAATTTACCCCTAAATTTTGGCACATATAGTAAACATGGCCAAACTGTCAAATACCAATTTATCAATTTTTTAACTAAAGTTATTAGAAAAAAACCGATATTTTATCAGTGAACTTTTTCAAAAGACAAATACCAATGTTATTTTATAAAAAAGGGAAAATTCGATATCTTTATAAGCTATTAATATTAGGTAGGTTTTAGTGTAGATATAGATAGGGAATGAATAAATTTACCTTTCTGGATTTACCTATCTAGATACTAATATGTAGTTATAAAGTAATCGGTTCTGATACTCAAAAAATAAATTTATAGTAGGTAAATTATAAAAAATAAAGAAAAATTGAGATCATAAAAAAGCCTCCAAGTGCACTTTACTCACATCTTCAAAATTCAATTACCAGATTTGTGATTTATTCGAAAAGTTTCAAATTTCGAGCTAAAATCCATACAAATATCCCTTATCTTATATGAAAACTCTTAAAAATTTAAAAAATTCAAACTAGGATTTAATTAACTACTTACTCTTAATTTTTAATTGTGCTTAGAAAGCGTTGAAGTCATTTTATATTACCCCATTTTTCGAGGTCAAATGTCAATTTTTGGGGGTCAAACGGATATCAATTTTGGAATCTCCGTCATTTATTATACCTTTGGCAACTTGTATCATATTTTTTATTAGTATAGTGACATTTAAAGCGTCCATAGTCCATAGTTAAAGGTCCATATTGGTTTTTGTCTAACATGTAAAACTAGACCTTATAAGTTTCCTTCATGCCAAGTTCCATTAAAATCGATCCAGTGGTTCTCGAGTTATCGTCTGGACAAACTGGAAAACAGACAAACATGACAGACAAACATGACAGACAAACAGACAGACGGACAAACATGACAGACAAACAGACAGACGGACAAAGTGCAAGCAAAGTTGAATGAAAAGTGCTCGCTTCTCTCGTTCAAAAATGTATATAACTTCATTTTTTTCATATTTCTGTTACTATTTAGATTTTAAAATTTTGTATTAAATTATACTATATAAACAAACTTTGTAAATTTGCATTCAAGTACAGATAGTGTAGATAGGCTAGTAAATGTACCTTCAATTAAAAATTAACATGTCTGACTTTAATTACATACATCCATGGGTATAATATTTGTCTAATTTTACAAGAAAAAAAAGACATAAATTTACAAACCCTCGTGTGGATTTCCAAGATTTTGAAAACTTTTTCGGTTTTTGAGAAACTTTTTCAAGGAAAGTAAACTGAGATGATGGCTGACGTGTACCAAAAGGGATTCTAATTTATTCATTAAGTTTTCATTTCATGTAGATATATACATACATGTGCTTCAAATTAAGCCTATACATACTACATAGTCATATTATATATAGTCTTATTGAATCATTCTAGAGTTGGATTTAGTCATAAGGGACCCTTTCAATTAAAATTAAGGCTATCTATATCTCTATCTAGTATGTGAATCATTAGAGAGAGTATCTATCTTAATTTGGACACTGATTTTAATGAGAATTTAAATAATATTCTGTATTTTGTAAAATTACTTTCTTATTTATGTACAGGGTGTTCCATTATAAAGTGTCGAAAATATATATGAAGGCTTTAATAATAGTATTGACCAGATAAGATTTTTGAACAAATAAGATATGAATCAATAGGAAATTTAAAGAAGATTTCAAATCTCAAATAATTTTGATGCTAAGAACAGGTCAAAGGTCGATGAACTTAAGACATTTTCTATGAGAGAAAAATTTTAAAAATATTGAAAAAGGTCAAAAATTGCTCTAAAATAAGACTTGAAATCTCAAGATTTACGGTTATAATTGTAGGGTGAAAAGGCTAAAATTGCTCCAAAAGCCTTGAAAATTTACAATTCCTAATCATAATTATTTATGTGTTTGGAAACCGTAAATCTTGAGATTTCAAGTCTTTTTAGATCGATTTTGGCCTTTTTCAATATTTTTTCAATGTAAAAAGTCTCCAGTTCATTGACCCATAATTTTTGACCTGGCAATCTAAGCTTCAAAAGCTTTTCAGATTCTTAAGAGATAATTTGCCAATTTTCAAGTTTTTTAATAGTATGGGAAATCTGAAATGATTAGGTGAAATGATTAGACTTATTATAGGAAGAAGGCATTTTGTAAGGCACTTTTTTTGAAAAAAATTTCATTGAAATCGGTTGACGGGTCTTTGAGATATCCTTGAGAAACCATCAAAAAATGGGTTTATTCAATATTTTGGAGCAATCTGAAATGACTAGGTCGATGGCATCGACCTATAGGTCGATGGCATTTTTTAAGAGACATTTTTTGTAATTTGGATCATTGAAATCGGTTCAGGGGTCTTAATATCCTTAATAAACAAAGAAAATTCTCAGAAAATTTCAATTTGAAAATTAAAAGTCGAATAATTTCTCATGTATAAATGATAGCGACCTGAAATTTTGCATGCCGTAGTTTCATCACTAGTAAATGTTTTTGGGAAAATTTGAGCTCAAAATTCGTAAAGAAAATTTCGAAATTTTTTTAAACTGCTCGGTTAAATTTTCTATCGATATCATATTTAACTTTTCGAAAATCCAATCTGGTCTTAAAATATACTACATATATATTAAAACTCATATATTTTCGCCATCTTATTTTGGAAAGCCCTGTATATGGCAGGTTACTTTATACACAAGTCCCAGTAGATTTGAAATTATATAATTACAGTTAGGTAAAAGATACTTGAAGATTGTTTCAAATTAGGAGATTTGAATGATATTGAAGTTTACAATCGAGATAATATAATTATTTTAATGTAATTGTTTGAATAAAAAAGATCATTTTAGTTCAAACTATTATACATACAATTAGTGCAAGTATTCAGTGTGCAGGATATAATAAATGTAAGTACCCTTAAGTTTCAAGTATACCTACCTAACTTTTTAAGTAAAAAATTTAAGCTTGAAAATAGTAATTTTAAAAGTGTGGGTAAACATACAAGTACTTGAACATTCCATAAGTGTTTTTTTCTACATTTTCAAGTTCAAAGAATGCACCTGGCTGTTATACAGGATTGTTCATAAAATTATTCATATATTTTTTGCAAAAAAATTCGAAATTACATAATATATGGCTTATTGCAATGGCTTTTGAGAAATTGAGTTGAGTTTGAAAATCTTGAAATCCTTCTTATTTTTCAAGTATTACAGGTTGTAAAAAAAATAATGAGATATATACTAGAAATAATTAACTGCTCTTTAGTTAAGTATTAATTTTGCGAGCATATTCTAGTAGGGTACATATTCTAATTTTTTCTATTCCTGGTGTTCACATAGCATGCAATTTCATTATTAATTTTTATTTTTTTGCGATTTTAGGGTCAACAGCACTCTAATGAGTGGAATTAGTTGAATTTTTGCGAAAATGGTACTACAATACCTATAAGGATAATCCATGCCAAGTTTGGTTAATATCTGTCCTATAGTTTTCGAGTTATCTTCTAAATAAACGAGGATGCAAGAATCAGAAAAAAATTGAATAGAAGTAAGTGCTCGCTTCGCTGCCGTTGACATATCACTACGAGTATAAAAATTAAAGTTAAAAAGCCAATTTGAATAACCATAATATTCTCCTTGAGGTATTTTGAGTAAATCCGAAATTTGGTAAAAGACCATGACGGATTTAGTGCTTTTTTGGCCCAAAAAAGAAACTCGGCCTATTTTGTATCCCTTGAAAAAGGGCTTCGAAAAAGGGCTTCGAAAAAGGGCCTATTTTATTAAAGTGCCCAAAAACCTTTCCCTTAAGTCAAAGGTCATTCAAATAATATGTGAGTGGTATTAACATGAAAAATGTCCATACTTTTGTACCGGACCTTGTTTTTTATAGGTCAGTGACCTAGGTCATCGTTAAGTACTTACTAAGGGCCTTCGATTATATGAACTTTATGTATAACAATAAGGTTCAAAGCTCTTATAGGAGTTGAGATATAAATTTTTGAAATATATTGATATTTGCCAAAATTTTATGATTTTTGATGAAGTTCGAGTTAAGGGCTAGGTCTATGGGGACTTATATACCTTTTGAAGGCCCTTTTCAAGGGCTACACAAGACCCATCCAGTTTCTCGTTTCGGCCAAAAAAGCACCAAATCCGGGATTGTCTTTTTAACCAAATTTAAACCTTATAGATACTCGTACTTGATTTGATAGCCTAGATTTTAAATAGAGAAATGAATGGAAATTTTCCCCACTCAATTTACCCAAGTCAATCAAGGCTGAGAAAACAGGAGGAGAAAGTTTTGAATAAAATTTTGAAACATCTGGAGCTGACACTTTCCTTAAAAAACCCCGCACTGTAAACTTTCTCATGCATAATTTAACAATTTTGAAACTATCACTTAAACATACATAATATTATTAAGTACATATGGTATACAGGGTGATCCAAATATCTAATTTTTTTTAATATTTTAAAGACTCTAGTATACTATAAGAACGTTAGATTTTTAAGCAAATGTAATACATAAAATCGATAGACAATTTAATGGACATTATGAGTCTGAAAACCTTTGGATGCTAACCAGGTCAAAAATCAAAGATCTGAAGATCTTTGGAAAAAAAATTGGAAAAAAAGTGATATTTTAGGCAAAAATTGCTCCAAAAGAATTGAAATTTACAATTTCCAAGCTGGGAAAATTTAATTTTTCGACATTTCAAGTCCAGTGAAATAATTTTGGCCTATTTAAAAAAAATTTTCTCTCATGTAAAAAGCCTTGAGTTCAATGACCTATAACTTTTGACCTGTTAATATTAGCATCAAAAGATTTACAGATTCGGAATCTCCGTTAAATTTCCTATCAATTTTATATCACACTTACTTGGTCAAATATCCCAATCTGGTCTATGCTATATTAAAGCCTAAATAGTTTTGCTATCTTATTCTGAATCATCCTGTACACTGGTAATACCCTTACCTATCTCACTAATAATTAATAATAAATAAACAACTATTTAGGTATAAAAGTAGCCTAAATAAGCATGGAAAGTTACCAATGGTGTTTCATGGTTTTGATCCAAAACCATTCAAAAAACAGCAATTTCTTAACATAAATTTCAATTTTATTGACATGATTCAAAAATATAAATTTGTAACTTTATAAAGTACCCTACTTTTATTTTATATATAGTGAATACTGAATACTATACTATTATAGATATAATCTAAAAGTGTGTACAATTTCAAATTTGACAAATATTCGTGTTTTATAATTAGGTATATTTATAATTAAATTTATTTTTTGTAATTTTAAAATATTTGTAATATTATAATTATAATATACATAGTAGTACGACAAACTTTAGACAAAATATGAAGAAAATTTTTTATCCAATATAAATATATTAAGGAGATTTTGTAATTTGGTCAATTTTCTCGAATTTTTGGAAAAATTTGTGAAATTTTTACTCAAAATCAGAAATTTGAGCTTTTAGAAAAGGTACATTTTTTGACATTTATTTTGCCAATTTTTTTTTTGTTGCAAATAAATCAAGTTCTCTGGACCATATTTTTGTAATTTTCTAATAAATATATGACTTACAGACTATATTAAACCATCCTGTACGAGTATAACCACTTTAATTTCATAATATATACAGAGAATAGGGTAGGGTACTTAAATAGGAAATAATTTATATTTTTTTTTGTAAATCAAGATTATAGTTCAGTATCCAGTAGTGTACAATTACCACCATTTAATTTTTGTCCAATTAGCGAATTATTCTCCTCACTTTTGCTGATGATGATTGTGTCTGTTTTTTCGGACAAATGACCGCCACCGTTTATATTCGCTTGTTTTGGACCACCTGGTCTTAATTGGATACTCGTTTGGTCCTTTCCCTTTGACTTTCTATTATCATAATAAAATTTTATGAAATTTTGAAATTTTGAAATTTTGATAGGATATCTTGAGACTAGAATGTGCTTTTGGGTCTTTATATGAGGTCTAATACATGTTAAAGACTAAAGACATGAAAAGATCCTTTTATGAACTTCGCTTTAAGTGATTATTTTTCAAAATAATCACTTAAAATCTTGTACATACAAAGATCTATTTAGCTGGTTTCTAATACAGGGTTCAAGGTTGGTAAAGCCGGCTAAAATATGGTCCAATTATGGCTAAAATAGGGAAACCAAAAAGGCTAAAATATGGGTTGTCAAAATGCTTATTATTGCCCTGGCTCTAAAGGACCCATTTACTGAACAAAATGGTCAAAACGAAAATTTTAGCATATAAATATAGGATTATATTAATTTATATTGGTCAATTTCAATTTATTTATTTCAAATACTAACAAAAATCAAAATTATTTACTAAATACAGCTATTTATACTGGATATCTTATTTTAGTATATCATAGTTTTGGCTATTTTGGTCAATTGGGGCCATTTTTGTCAGTTGGCAGGATTAAATCAATTTCAGCCGGCTAATTGTTAACTCAGACAAGTCAATACGTATTATAATAAATAGATAAATGTCTAACCTGGGGATCCAAATATGAAAAATCCCGTATATAATAGGGTTACAACAGGAGACGGACATTCCAAAGAAAAAAATCCAATCTTGGACCCCACCAATCACCTATTTTTTTCATAAATTTACAAAATTTACAAAATATTTTAAATAAATAATACCTAAATATCTATCTGTATTATTATGATGTACACTAATCGTAAGTATACTGTAGATTAGGGAGACTATAGCAGGGGTAGATTAGGAACAGTCTAGGCACATTTTTGTATTTTGAACTGGATGTTTTCAACCGAAATATTTGTCTATTTGACAAATATTTGTCATGAAAGATTGATAATATTTAAGCTATGTATCTCTATATATCAAAGTAATATAGACAAAACAAACTATCAAAGCTATCCCCAATCTACCCCTGTTTAAATTGCATTATTATAATGTTCAAATATTTCATTTCAAAAAAAAGTTGTGCTGATTGTGAGCATATTTAAGTTATGAACTATATTATAACTTTAGATTGCCAATTACAGTAGGTATATAAAAATGATTTCAAAATTTATTTTACTTTTTTTCGGTGTTTTTTTTAGAATATCTTGGAAACTTTTCAAATAAGAAGAGTTTATTCAAGAATATTAAAAAAATTTACAAACAACGATACATACACTGATGTTGATGTACTCATATCATATAGACCTTATTATAAGAATCCTACTAAAGATCTACCATAGTACAAAAGAACACAAGGGCCAAAAGCTTTTTCAAAAAATTTCAATTTCAAAATAATTTTTGCGATTTTTAAGAATTATTTTGTACTTTTGAGCATATAAGGTCGACACAAGGGTATGTTACCTTGTCAAAAAATTTTGAAATCGCTTAGTACAAACAACTTTTACTTTTAAAATGCTAAACTTTTTCAATTTTTTCAATACTTGGAAAGCCTATAATAATTTAATAAAAATTGAATTCAATCATTTATTCAAAAACTAGTATTATATTATTATATAATATGTATTTACTTACCAGATAAATTGAAATCTTGGATTAAAACTACTCGATCCCATTATATTAAATGTAAAGTTGAGTTCAAAACTCAACATTTTTGACCAATATTTTTCGATAATGTGGATAGCTGCTGACCTAAAAGGTCAAATGAAATGTTATTTCTAAGCTTGTAATGCATTAGAAATAAGCATGACTATATCATGATTATAAAAAGTAACAGAATAACATTTTATATGACCTTTTAGGTCAGTAAATATCATCTTTATCCAAATATTTTTGTGTAAAAATGTTGATTTTGATGTTAACTTTACATTTAATATACCTAATGGGATCGAGTAGTTTTGATCCGCGATTTCAATTTACCTGGTTAGAAAAAATATAATAAAAAATTTAGTCAAAAATAAATAAAACTTACATTTTCATCAAATTGTACAAAAACTGAGATGATCATTAAAACCTGGATTAGAAAAAAAATTCACATAAATCAGAGATACTTTCTAAGATACTTTTTTACAAGGGCTTTTTGAACTCAAAAAAATTCTCTGGAATTTACCCAATATGGAGTCCAAAGGACGACAAATGTAGATACCTATTAGATAAATCATTCCAAGTTATTATTTTTTTAAAACTTTTTTCATGCCTAAATGCACTCCATAAATTGGAGATTTTTTATAAAAATAATAAACTACCTTTATATAGGGTACTAATAGCTGGGTACTACTACTAGATAATATCTATGTAAGTAAATATGCCTTGAGTCTGATTTCGAAATTCTCAAAATTTTATCAAATTCAAAATTGTTCAATTTTTTGTTGTAGATTCGCATAAAAATATAGGACTTGTGTTTAAATTCATCCCTATTTTGATTGAATTTACCCCTATATATTTGGTTTAACTTTATCTGATTGAAATTAAGCCAAAATTCTATATAGTTTAGTTTAGGTTAGGTTAGAATTTATAAAAATTTTGGGTATTTTCATACAGGAGTCAAGTCAGAGTCAGACCAAGAATATAGGGGTAAGTTCAACCAAAATATGGATGAGATTAAATCAGAGCCTTTATATAGAGGGTGTACTGTTTTAAAATTTTATAAATTTTGAACTTTGACACATTTTTCTTGTATAAAATGACCAATTTTTTTGAAAATCTTGAGAAAAGTGAGGCTTTAAATAAAAGCAAAATATTTCCATCATATTTTTCAAGTCTCGTAAATGTTTTTGAGCTACTTTATAAATATTTATTGGATATTAGGCCATAAATATAGATATAGATACCTACTATATAGTTTAAGGTACTCTAGATATATACAGTGTTCTCTCTATATAACGTCATTCTACATTCTATATGTATTGACAAAAAAAATCTGAAAATTGTTATAAATTTAGAGCCGTGGTTCTGAATTTTGAGAGATCCAATTTAACGTACATGAATTCATATGAGAAAAAACAAAATATCAAAAAGTACCAGTGTGCGTTATAAAGATACTGCCGTTATAAAGATCTTTTTTTCATATATTTCTATTTATTAAAGCTAACTGGCAATAAAAAGATACTATCAAAACTATTTAAAAATTGAATATTTTTCCAAATTTTTGTAAAAAAGTGTATCAAAATTAATTTTGTATATATTTATCATACACCATGTACAGTAAAACTTGTCTATAAGGTATTTTTCTATTGAAAACCCTTAAAAAGTTTCTAAAAAATAGGATATTACCATATTAAAAAACTTTATATGAGTATAAATATGCTTTTCTCAGCTTTTTATAGACAAGTTTTACAGTATTTGATGTATGATACGAGTACTACAAATTGAATTTAGTTTTTGGAAAAAAGTGATACAATATTTGTATATTTTAAGGGCAAAATTAGACCAAAAATATAGAGGTAAATACAACCAAAATAGGAATGAAATTATTCAAGTCATTTTAAAAAGAGACTTACAATCACTAGAGATATTTTCAAACTCCGTTCTTGTGCCCGTTGAATTAGTAAATCTTTCTTGAAAATTTTCTTTACAGGTTGAACCAAATTTGAGTCAACATTTTCTAAATTTACACCAGACTCTGGTTTTCTCGTCCGTTTCTCTGTTCAAAAAATAGTCAAATTTTGATTAAAATTAATTTCTAGTCATTTCATTATAAATAATAAACAATGTTTGATTTTGACCAAAAATCAAATCAGTTAAGATTAGGTCAAGGTTGGTTAGATTAAACTAGGATTTATTTAACTACTCTTTTGTTATTTATTATTGAGAGTGAGTTAAAACATCACAAAATACCCCAAATTTTGAGGTCAACATCCTGGTTATATGGATGTCAATTTCGGTATTTCCATCGATTTATGGACTCTTAAATATCTCAATTGACCCGAATTTTTGGTGTCAAACGTCAACTTTTGGGTCAAACAGATATTATATTTGGAGTCTATGTCATCGATTAGATTACCTCTTTGGAAACTTTTGATTTTTTTTTGATTTTTTTTTTCATTTGATTAACATGGTGATACTTAAAGGGCCCTTAGTACCCGAGGGATGGATCCAACTGAATATTTTGTGTCAAAATGGTAGAACTAGACCCTATAAGGGTCTTTCATGTCAAGTTTGGTTAAATTTGGTCTAATAGTTTTAGAGTTATTTCGCTAATAATCAAACAGATATACAGATAGGTATACAGACAGATAGACAGTCAAAGTGCAAACAAAGTTGAATATTAAAGACAATTAAGGGGCCCTTAGTACCCTGAATTGTGAATTAAACTGAAATTTTTGCCCAATTGGCACAACTAGACCTTATAAAGATCCTTCGTGCTAAGTTTGATTAAAATCAGCCTAAATATTTCCGAGTTATATTCTGAACATACAGACAAACGGATGAGACAAAGTTAAATAATATGAAGAAAATGCTTGCTTCGCTCGGAAAAGTATTACTGTATAGCTGTACTGCTTCTGGCGGGTACCCTTTAACTTCAAAATAATTTAAAGTTTAATCTGTCAGGCTGAAAAGTAGGGTATTAAGTAGGATGTTAATAAATACCTATAAACTTTCATTTTTAATTACTTTAGACAATCTGAATGGAAAATTACGCCTCGAGAATTCTTCACATATTTTAGATAAGGGTAGATTAGGGATAGTTCAGCTAAATTTTACAAATTTGGATACCATATCATAAATTTGAGATTATTTAGGATATATCTTCATATATACTATTTATCTGTATATACTAGTATATATAAAAATCTCAGATCAAATGTTACAGCACTGATACTGATATGAAAAGAGGCAAGCTGTCTTTTCAAAAACTTTCAAAAAGCTAGAACTATCCCTAATCTACCCCATACTTATCTTTATAGTATCAAATCATTGTCAGCTAGTACTTGTAGTATGCAAATTTTATTTACAAAATTTGGGTTAAATAAATGAGGGAGAATATAATCCGAAATAATAGCCAGATTATCTTTGTGGGTTTATATAAGTAAGGGTATTCACATACTGAGAAACCTTCATAAAACTTAAGTAGATGCATAATTAAGGCCACCAGAATCATCAGATAAATAAACTATGAGCATAGTTTTACTAAATGCTGATAAAAATTACACCATTAAATAAATTTCAACCTAAAATATTAACCCTATATAAACCCAGTACATAGGGTAAAAGCAGATAAATGGTGAAAGCTTTTAGAAATTTTTTTTTTCAACTTTCTAACACTTGGAAGCTATCTGTATAACTCTCTGAAATTTTTGTCTAAATGGCACAACTTATTGATCCTATAAGGGTCCTTTTTGTTAAAATCCAGTCAAAAGTTTCCGAAATAGACAGACAGACAAACTAACAGACGGACAAAGTGTCAGGCATAGTTTCAAGATAGTTTTGGTCGATTGGATACAAAAATTTTAAAATTAAAAAAAAACTGGCTCTAGTTCTCCCTTGTTAGTTGAAATATCAAAATATTCCTTATTTTAGAAAATTAAACGGACAAAAAATCAAAAAACGAGCTAAAAAGTGCTAAAAATGAGATACTTTTCCATATGTCAAGTAGGATGATTCCGTGGGTGGAGATGATGATGGTTAGTGGGATAATGAACATGGTCAGGATGGAGAAGATGGCATACAATTTCTCTTGCCATGGTTCTACCCGGATTAAAAAGTCAATTAAATTAATTATAAATTTCAATTAGTTAATGACTCTATTTAAATTTTGTACAAATTTTATACACACCTTCATAAGAGCCAAATGTGACACATTGGAAGAAAACCTGGTTGAATGGACCCTGCATCGTATGGAATATATAAAGCTATAAAAAATACACAGTAGAGTCAAATTTATTCATAAAGTACTCAAAATTTATAACTTTAAAAATTCTTTAACCCTTAAAACCCCATATAAATAACATTTTTTGTAAAAATTGTATTTATATTTACATTTAATTATGAAATACTTAAATAAAGAGTTTTATAAGGCATCGATTTAATCTAATCCCTATTTTGATTGAGTTTACCCCGATATATTTTGGTCTAACGTAGTAACGTTACTACTTCAAGAAATTAACTCAAAATTTTCTTAAATTTTTACCTAATTTGACCTAAACTAAAAAATAATGGGTAAATTTCATACAGGGATAAAGTTAGATCAAAAATATATGGGTAAATTTAACCAAAATTGGGTTGAAATTAGACTTTTTACATCCATATTTAAAGGCTTTTTTAATTTTTATTATTTATTTACCTGAGGTAAACTTAAAATGCCCGCCAGTGTCCAAAAACTAATTATAATACGAATAACCCGCTCTCTTTTTAGCGAATTCATTGGGTATTTGACCGCTTAATTTCAAAAAAAAATTATATTTAATTGATAATTATCTATATATAAATAAATAAATAAATAATTACATAATTGCATAGACCACTAACCAATAAATTGTTGTATTCTTAATAGGACAGTTATGTAGGTTGATGAGTATAAAGAAAATATTTGAGAATATTTGAAGAGTTTGCAGAGCCAGTTACCGCCTTTAGAAAATAAATAAATAATAATATTTGGTAATATTTGTGCAATTACGTAATGACTCCGATTTAATCCAAACCTTATTTTGGTTGAATTTACCCCTATATTTTTGGTATAACTTTACCTCTGTATGAAATTAAACTAAAGTTTTAGAAAATTCTAACCTAATCAAACCTAATATTAAAATGTTTTGGGTTAATTTCATAAAGAGGTAAATTTAGACCAAAAATATAGGGGTAAATTCAACCAAAATAGGGTTGAGATTATACATAGGTCTTATGTAGGTAATTGAGATTATTCTATGCTATATAAAAAGATATATTTCCAGTCGAACCTCTATATAAAGGCTTTTGAATACCAAGTGCACAAAGCAAATAGCCTTTAAAGGGTTAAAAGTAAAAGATATCTCTTTTTTTTGAGATTTTTTCCTACTTTAAAGGTATGTAATTCTTATAGAGAAGTTCGACTGTATTAAAAAATCTATACTTTTTAGTCTGGAAATAGTCATAAGTATTTCTAATGCATTACAAGCATAGGGAATAACATTTCATTTAACCTTTTAGTTCAGTAGTTATCCGCATTGGTCAAAAAAATTTTGGAAAAAATTTTGGAAAAAATTTTGATTTTGATCTCAACTTTACATTTACTTTTAATATAATGGGATCGAGTAGTTTTGGTCTATGATTTCAATTTACCTGTTCAGATTTTTAGAATATTTATAAAAATAAATAATTTACCCAGCCATCCGACACTCAGGTACCTGGGGAAAGAAAAACAAAATCAAAATTAATACAAGAAATGTCTCTATATGGTTTCTATTTACTATTTATTTTGGTCAATTAATATTTAAACATACGAATACCCTACTATGCTTAAAATTGCATACTTAATTAAAATGTTGATCATTTCCGTCTCTTTGAGATTTTTTGGGTAAAAAATGTCTTTGAAAAATTTCTAATTTCAAATTTTAATTAAAGTCTTGTAAGGAAAATAAGCATTGAAAAGATGTACTATGTATATTACAAATATAGAGCTAAATTTCTTTATAAAGTAAACATTTCCTTAATTTAAGTAACTAAATTACAGAATACTTGTATACCTACCTATATAGAAAAAATTAGATACCTACAATATAATTTAAATGATAATATTATTTTGGAAATTTTTAGTCAAATTTAAACAGAAATTACGATACTACATCACTTTCTCTCTCATTTTCTCCATAAGAAACCATGTTCTTATCTAAATTAAACTGAACAAAAAAAAAATTTGAGTTAATGAGTTAATTTCATACTGAGGTAGACTTGGGTCAAAAATACAGAGGTAAATTCAACCAAAATATGAATGAAATTCAGAAAACACAAAACGTAAATTTTTTATATTTATATTTTTATATATTTTATAAGGGGAAGAGGTTTATAACGAAATATTTCTGTAGGAATTTAAGCCTTTAATCATAAATTCATAAATACAACATGTTATTAAAATTGGTATTAGAATATTGTAGGCTTGAAAGCGCGGGAAATTGAAAAATTGCTTTTATTCTCTTATGAAAACTAGGATTTAATCAACTGCTCTTTCGAGCAGGTTATTTTAAATTTGGTGAGCAAAAAGCTGCTTTTTAACCATTATAGTATTGTGCATATTAAGGAACATTTTTGTCAAAAATTATTTATTTCCGGTGACCATAAAGGGTCCGTAGTACCATAAGGGATCACTTTTGAGTTTTTGTCAAAAATGGCACAACTAGATCATATAGGGACCTTCATTCCAAATTTAATGAAAATTGGCACAGTGGCTTTCGAGATATCCAGTATACAAAAAGACTGACTGATGGACAAAGTATAGTCAAAGTTGAATAGTAAGAGCTCGGTTCGCTCGTCCAATTATATAAATAAATCTACCTACGAGTATATGTATACTGCTAGAAATATTTTGGATAATAAGTTTTGTAATAAAATAAATGGAATGTCATAAAGGTCGGAAAATGTTTTTGCTGAAAGATAATAATACCTAATAATAATATGATATATATTAAAAGAAGGTTAGAAAGTATCATTTCAAAAGCTCATCTCAAAAATGGTCAAAAAATCACTTTAAATTAAATAAAATTGTAAAAATTTTCAAATTTACCACCTTTATTTACAAATATATTCTTCAGATTCTCTTTTAAAGAACCATATCATATCGCTTCAACTTACTTATAGGTAATAGAAGCATCCTGTATAATATTCACCTATAAGCAGACAATACACGTGCTATTTATTATTTTGAAATTTTTGAAAAAATATTCAAGTCTCCTCGTATTAGGGATTTCTCTATATTTCGGGATTTAAAATTTTTCAAATCTCGAAATAAGTCAAAATAAGGTGACATGAATGAACGAGCTAGTAATTTGTAAAACTGGGACAAAAAGCTGAAAAGCAACCTAGACTAGGTACTATATATGTATATAGGGATACTATCCGTAGTGATATATAAAGAACACATAAAAATTGCATTTCATGAATAATTCATGGTGTAGAAGGGAGAATCATTATAAAAATGAGATAAAAATGGTGATAAAGGACAAATTGATGAAAAACTGGGTGGAAGTATGACATGTCCCAGCTAATGCTCCGTAAAAAAACATCACATTTTGACATCAAACTCAAACCCGACAAAAAACAAAAAAACACACGACGATGACACACAAAAAAATATGAAAAAATAACAAATTAAATCAGACTCAAATTACAAGCCTTACTACAAGATAAGAGTGATATAATGCCTTCAGTTTTACATGATAATATTGATAATTCATAATTTCTATACATGGTCTTTTCAAATTTTTAGATTTTTAGAAACTTATATGCCAGATATGCCCAAATCTATAGATTTTTTTTGAAAATTTTGTTTAAAGGATATTTTGGGATTTTAATAGGCTTTCAGGCCTTTATATGAGGTGTAACATGGTAAAGGCCTGAAAGCCTAACTATTCAACTTTGCTTTCACTTTGTCCGGCTGTCTGTTTGTTTGTATGTTTGTCCAACGGATAACTCTTCTCTTAAACTATTGGACTAATTTTAACCAAACTTGACTTGAATAGACCCTTACAGGGTCTAGTTGTTCCATTTTGACAAAAATTTCAGATTGTTTTCACCCCATAGAGTACTATGGACCGTTTAAATGGCCCCCATCTTACTCATATGGGAAGGACCCTATATACTGTAGTAAGGATCTTATTCTATGGAAAGACCAAAAAATCAGATTTAAATGACTAAATCGATTACGGAGGTTCCGAATATGACACAAATATTGACATTTTACATAAATACAGATATTTGATCTAATTGTAAGTTGTGTATGTCATCAGTGCCTTGCTTACATAATTAAGAATTATCTATTAAATCTTACAAGGGAAAGGCAAAGTTTGGTTTTTGAAATTTTCATATACCTACTTAAATCAAATGACGCATTTTTTCTTGTAGAGTAGAGTATTATTGTAGAATATTTTTTCTTGTACCTTAATGATATTCGTGGGTAACTTTTTTGATTTGGGTCCACAAGGGTATTAGTTGACGATATACCGTCACGTCAGGCCTTGCAGGAACGAAATTATCGTTTTTGAAACTTTTTCCAATATTGCCCCAAGTTTTGTATCAAAAGGCGTCTCTTTAGCTCGTTTTTAGATATATGGTAAAAGCAAAAAAAGTTCAAAACTCGCCCGCTAGATGCGTAAACGTAGTATCATTCAGACTTTGTCGCCTCTATCGGACGTATTTTGAACTTCTTTTCCTGATATAAACTGATCTCGACGAGACGAATCTTTTGATATCAAATTTGGGGCAATTTGGGCATATTTGAAATTTAACAGGATTGACATTAAGGATAAGTGATCATACTGGCATCTATAGGCATAAATCAAAAAAGTTACTCACTCGATATCATTGTTTTAAGGTATGCTCTACATGACATAAGCTTCATTTGATTTTTGTCAAAATTTCAAAAGACTAAACTTTGCTTATTCCTTGTTAGTAAATTGATAATTTCTATACAATGTCGTTCATATTTTTTCCAAAGTTTACAACTATTTACTAGTGTATTTACAACTAGCCACGAAATTGTATTTTTTTTTCGAAAATATTTTGTCAAATTGTCCCTACAGAGATGCACTTTACTTGTTAAATTAAAGGTTATTTTTTTAAAAAGTTTGCAATTTCCTTAGGCTTTCAATAAGTCTTATGGTAGAAAAAAAAAGAAAAAAAAAAGTTTTTTTTTGTTCAAGCCAAAAGTGATGGTTTAATCCCCTCGAGGTTTATCAAGGATTTACAAAAACGACTCTTTTTTTTCGAAAAATAAATCCAAGATCAGTATAGTGAATAATATGTACAAGTATAAGTAAGTAGAGTGAAACTTATAAAAATTGAAAAAAGTTTGCAAGGCTAAAACTTGCCAAAATAAAGTGCATAAAAGTTACATTAGAGATTTCCAAAAGTTGATTTTTTTTTCGAGGGGATTAAGAAACTTTTAAAATAAATAGAAATTAGTTGCAGCTAATTTGTACTTGTACGATAATTTACCTCCTTTTTTCTTATCACTTTTAAGTAAAGTCAATTTATACATGGTGGTCCAAAAATACTCTGAGGTCTAACTTGACCAAATATACGAGTATATGCGTAAATTCAACCAAAAAAGGGATGAAAATAAACTTAAATTGATCTAAATTGTCAAAAATTTCCAAAAATTTTAGTCTAAATCAAAAAAATCATATAGAAATTTCAATTTTGGGCTAATTTCATACATCAGCGGTAAAGTTAGACCAAAAATCTAGGTGTAAATTCAATCAAAATGGGGTTGACATTAAACAATTTGTAATTTCTAATCTATCCTAAAGAAAAGGCCTATTACCGTATGAGATACTCATAGGTACTTATACTATTAGTCTTTATATTATTGAGACTTTTGTGGATTTATCTATGTACATATTTATGTAATACTTGCTAAAAAATGTAAAATTTTTACAATCCAATTGCCTAATGTATAATGTATTGGGATACTTTACAAAACCTTTGATTCATTAAACCCAATCAATTCTTAATTCTATTGTAACTATATTTTCTTCATATCGTAATTTATCTCTAGGATCTTTGAAACTATATTCTGTATCTATATTACTTTGTATGTATAATCCCTGGTTGTTTATTTACCTTATTTTATTTTATTTTGAGTAAGTACTTTTTTGTGTTTAACCTACTACACGGCCAAATTTCTCTATAATGAAATGAAATATTAAAATTTACACCTTGTTAACGACATAAATTGACAAAATATTGAGAAATTGAAAATATGAGAGCTATTTAAGATATCGCTGCACAAATGGGTAGCTAACATAAAAGTAGTTGGGTAGGTACTCAAACTTATAAGATCTTATGGCTTATTTTATGTGGCTAAATGTATCCAAATCATATTTTAACATTTTGAAAAATTTTGACAAAATTTGTCAAAAATTGGTCAAAATTCAAAATTTGTCAAAATCGGTCAAAATTTGCCATATCTTCAGGTCATCTTAACTTCGAGCTGATGTTAAGAAGACCAGACGATTTAGGTGTCTGTATACAGAGGATACACTGTACTCTGTGTATGCTGAAACAGAATACAAATAAACGTTAGTAAAAAGCTATTATATAAATTAGTTAAGGGAAGCTGGTCTCGTCTAAAGTAAGCATTTTATTTTATTTTTTGTTTTATTTACTTATCAACACCATACATTTAACTCGATTAGGGAAGACTTTCATTCAAGAATCTTTTTAAAAAAATTTCAAAACTGTTATAAAACATATATTTCTTAAATAAATTTAAAATTCGAAATTTTAGTAGAGTTAATTTCATACAAGGCTCTAGTTGAACCAAAAATATAGGGGTAAATTCAATCAAAATTGGATAAATAACTATCTATTTAAAGAATTCAGTATATCAAAAATTTCAATTAATAATCAGTAAGTAAGTATTTTGAGGAATTTGAAATATTTTTGTTATTAAAAAGTCTTTCAAATTTTTCAAATTTTAAATTTTTTTTCTATAACTAGTAGTAAATTAATTATATTTTAAAGACTTTTGTTTAATTTTATCCCTATTTTGGTTGAATTTACCTACATAATATTTTGTTCCAACTTTATGAAATTAACTTAAAATTGAAATTTCTATACGATTTCTTTGATTTAGATTGAAATTTTTGGATATTTTTAATAATTTAGATCAATTTAAGTTTATTTTTATCCCATTACACCAAATATATATGGGTAAATTCAACCAAAATAGAATTGATATTCATATTAATATTTAACGAATATTCCTTAAACTTTGACTTTAAAAAAACTGAAAAAATCTCAAAATTATCTCGTACTTTATAACTTCCCTCTCATGGGTCATATTAAATCCCTTAAGGAATTTTAAAAAAAAGTTCAAAAACTTGCTGAAATCCCATCCATTACTTGGGTGGATTATAACTATAGTATATAGGGGGTATATAGTAAGTCAAAATTTTCCATTAAGAATGATTTGCTTCTCTCCATCTCAATTTGTAGCACTCAAACTTAACGAAATTAATTCCGGAAATGTTTTAAGTGTTTTCGGTTCTGAAATATCTAATATAGTACCATACACAATATATGTACACGACTGAGTGCCTACTAAATCATTTATTTTGACTCTCAAAACAAGGGGTTATAGAGCTGAGATCCTCTATAAAGTAATATGATAAAAATCTTCCGTATTTATCAGATATTAATAATGGATTCGAATTAATCTCTACTCTATTTTTGAAAGAGTTTACATCTATATTTTTAGTCTAATTTAACATTTTTGTATGAAATAAATCCAAAATTTTTTAAAATCTTGCTCTAATCTTATCTAAGCTAAAATAATTTTGAGTAATTTTCATAAAGGAGTCAATTCCGGCCAAATACATAAGGCCCAAAATAGACATAAAATTAAACACAAATCGATCAAAATTGACAAAAATTTCCAAAATTTTTATTAATCTAGATAGGTACCTACCTATAGATCAATCAAAATAATCCCATATATACTTAAATATTTCAATTTTTAGAAATTTTTGTGAATATTTATAGATTTGTGCTTAATTCCATCCCTACTTTGGTTGAATTTACCCCTATTAATTTTAGTATTTTACAAAAAAATTTAAAATCTTAAACACAATACTAAATTCAAATATTTAGGATTAATTTCATACAGCAGTTTTGGGTAAAGTTTGACCAACAATATAGGGTTAAATTCAACTAAAATAATGACGATAATTGAATAAAAGTTAGGCATTTTAAGATAAAATACCCAAAATTTTATAAAATTTCTATTTGATCTATATAAAGTCAATCTATTATACTGATATAATATCAATAAAAGTCGACTTTTAGAGCAAAGATAACGTTATAACGAGGTTATGACTTTGTATATACTATAGTCTCATAGGATGGATTGATCTTATTATAGAGGTATAAAATTAAGATACTTACTGATATATTCTTATTAAAGACAATTAAAAAAAATTCAATATTTTACATAAAGACTGTATTAAGTTATAATTTTTCCTACATTTTCATAAATAAAAGATTAGAGTACTTGATAGAGAAGTTTTCTTAGAGAAATATTGATATTTTTGTATTAAATATGAATAATCTATTAGTGTATTATACAACAGTTTAGTAATAGTAGCTTTGTATAAATTTAATTAAAATCGAGATAATTTCAGCCTTTGGGGATTCGATTGGATCAAAATATTTATTAAATTGGCTCTGACATTGATTTATCGGCTTATTTTTGAGATAAAATTCTTGCTTTCGAGATAAAATTGCAAATTTAATTAAAAAGCTTTGAATTCTGCTAATGGGGATATAATGGAGTGATTGATAGATAAATATGTATCTAAGGATAAGTGTTTGAGCGAGCGAAGCAAGCACTTACTATTCAACTTTGCTTTCACTTTGTCTGTCTCTATCTGGCTGTCTGTTTCTATATTCGTGGGATGACTATTTAGATTTTAACCAAACTTGTAATGGAGGAACCTTATAGGGCCCCGATGTGCCATTCCGACTAAAATTTCAAATTTCCCAACTTTTGTGACACTACAGACTCTTTAAACTTAAGAGGACCCATAGAAGGTTGAAAAAAAAATCAAAAATGGGAACTAATTGTAAGTAACCAAGATCCAAAAATTGACATTTGAACTCAAAAAATGGGCTGTATATATAAGACGCTGTGCATTTCCCACAAAATTAATAATTAACTAAAGAGTAGGTAATTAAGTCCTAGTAGGTATACAGAATCGGAAATAAAACTCGGAAAATTTATTCATTTCATATCTCGAGTTTACGGTAGAACAAATATTTTGAATATTTCTAGAAATTATTTATAAATTTAATTGTACAGGGTGCTTCAAAAGTCCAAATTCTTTGAAAAAATTGTAAAAATATTATAAGTCTCCAATCAATATGCTAAATTACCTTCAATAAAGTAGTAAAAATATATTTTGATCACATCTAGATAAGGTAGGTAGGTAATTCAAAAAGTGGAATAAAATTTATAAAGGGTGTCTCAAAAAGTAAAAGATTTTTAATTTCATCCATATATTGGTTGAATATACCCTAAAATATTTGGTCAAGCTTTTCCCTTGAACAAAATTAACCCAATTTTTTTTAGTTTTTTTTATTTTTAGTTTAGGTTAAGATTTTGAGCTTATTTCCTATACAGATGTAAGGTTAGACCAAAAAATAGGAATAAATTCAACCAAAATATGGATGAGGTTAAATTGGAGTCGTTCTTTCATTTTAATCTGTAATTTGCAATATAATTTTAAAGTATAATATGAAGCTTATGGCTAGGATAAGTGACAAAGAAAGAAGGATCCTACGAATCAGCCTGTATAACTCCCAACTACGAGTAATAATAGTATCTCAATGGGGAATCAAATCGATCAAATCGTGATGATCATACCTCCGAATACAATACCCATTACCCTTAAATTGAGTCTAATTTGATAAATATGATCGAGAAACTTTTTTTTTTACCAATTTCAGAGAAAGTTAAAAGTATTATACTACATTTATATTAATACTAGCAGGAGCGCAGACGGACTTCGTCCGTGAGGTTATGTATTAATTAGAAAAGTTTGCAGTCAATAAAGATCCCTTGAGGTTATGTATAAGATTTATAAAAAAATACAAAATATGCTCAGTCAGCCTAGCTCTATCAATTGGCACAAAGTTAATTTTCTGGGGCAAAGTGAGATTTTTGACCTCAGTTGACCTGGGTGACCTCTAGGGGTCAAA